>JARHVA010003635.1:110000-175000 GCA_037957365.1 Torreya grandis | reverse complement strand
ATGATTTTATGTCATACATTAGTTATTTCAGATTTATCACCTCCAATTGATGTAGAATGTCATTATTTAGGATAATGATTTGGAGTGAAATCAGTTTCAAAATGGTTTCCCATAGTCTTTTAAAGTTGGAAGTTGAAAGAATGGGGCAAATAAATGCTAACCATCATACATGATTTGGCCAAGTTCTGAAAATTCTTAGCTTGTGAAAGATGTGGGGTGAAGACATCTCATAATAGTTTAAATCTCTAGGTAAGTAAGCTCCAATACTATGATTTTTATATAGAGTAAATTAATTGGAAATGGAATGAAGTAGTTGATTTTATTTCTAAAATGCCTACTCTATATTCTTCTCTTATTTATACCAATTAGAAGATCTCTATGATGGATGGATATGTTAAGAAAAATATTCTACTAACCTCCTTGATGGTAATGTGAGAGAAAATGTATTTATATTTAAGGATGACCCCATACTTAATAAAAACAAAATCTTCCTAGTTCTTGAATCCAAGGTAAAGGAGGATATTTTGAGATCCTTTCATGATGCACCATGAAGGGGACATCTAGGATTATTCACAATTTATAAAGAGAGATTTTGATTTGAGGGTATCAAAGCAAAGGTTCTTGTACATATTAGAGTGGTTCTACAAATGCATGATCAAGAGTTCTTGATATTTGTTTTGGATCTTGGTAACATTTTTAATACTTAATCCAAATCAAAGAGGTAATAGTATAGTCATGCATCGCATCATGGAGCTAATGAAAGTTTCATTTATGATGTTGAGAGTTATTCACATTCATTTGATACTTATACTCATGAGTTCAAGATGTTTTTCAAAGAGGTGATCAAAATAAATGAGTTGCAGAGGACTTTTTGGATGTTAGGGAAAGTGTATCTTGAAATGATATTTAGAAAAAAAATCTCACTTGATAGGAACAATATCCATATTAAATGATCATTATATTTTGGTTCATCACTTTGGCATGATGATTATGGAACATTCAGTTTTACAATTGCTTGAGGGAAAGAAAATTTGAGAAGGGGGATTTTTCATATCCCATTTTCAAAAAAAAGTCTAAAGGATGGCCAAATTACTCCATTCCCATAATTTTGGAGAACTAATTAAATAATTAGGAAATATTTATTTAATATTGTGTGGTCCATCATAATTCATATTTTCAAAAAATGGGCCATTAAATATTATTATTTTATTGCACAAGTGGGACATGGTTTTCTAGGTGAATTTAATGTTGAGTTTCTAAGGAAACTTTACAAATGGATCATTACTTTTTAGGAGAGGATATTGATGATGGTTCCAAGGAAACATGATATTTTATAAATGGGTCAAATTTGGAGAAGTTTTAGAATAAAAACCAAATGAATAAAAAAAAGGATTTGAGTGAATTATGGCATGTGGAATAAGATGGAAACTATTGCTTTTTACAACACATGTCTCCCCAAATTAAGTAGTGGAGAATCTTTGTGGGTAAAATTAGAAATGTATAAAAAATAAACTCTATATTGTCTATGATAGAGATAGAATATGGAGATATTATATTTGGGACATTTGGATTTGTGGCCCAAATCTTATTTAATATAGGTGACCTTATCAGTTTGGAATATTTTTCCACTACAACCAATTTATATATACTATTACACTTGTGCTTCAACAATAGGATTTGAGGATGAAACCCCTTGGGTTATTGGTAACCAATGGATGAAAACCCATTGGCTAATGAATCAGAGGATGAAAACCCTTTGGTTTATAAGGGTGATCTCATTTATAGGTTACATCATAACTTCATGAAGTTTTAGATTTAGTGTGGTCAGTGTGTGTTTGCATGGTTTTTGAATTTGTATTTACATGTTAGAGATCTATTTAGCTTTCAGCATCCAAAGTGTTTTATGATCATTCTTAGTAGTTATGTTAGTGTGTGGTTTCATATCTCTTATAATAGTTAGATTTTTTATTTGCTCCAGAATTAGCCTAGCATCCATGAGTAGTTTTGTAGATCATATCATAAATGTTCTATAATTTGTTAGTTAAAATAAAACTATATGCATGTGTGGGATTTGATAAATTATATAAGATTTAAATACATTTTCATAAGTGTTGAGGTTGGTTTATTACCTTGTGAGTGTATTTGCATGAATTTTAATATCGAGGTTATTACAAACATAGTGATAAGTGTCTAGTACATAATATTGATAATATTTGGATGTTACCACATGTAACCTTCTAGGTTTTTTTAATATTTGTTTTTATGTGTTCACATATTATGAATAAGCTATCATTCTTTGTCAAATGATCAAACCCAAACTTTCTCACCCTTGGAGTGACTATGGGAATGATGGGTTAGTGGGTTCACAATATCAAGTTACCCAAAGGACCCCTCTATTAATGGGTACTACCTTCACGTCCAATACTCTTAAGAGGTCCTCAAAATTATGTAGTCCTCCCATATGTGTTGGCTTATGTATGTATAAGGATTAAATGTGTTATAAGTAAGTGCATAGAGTTACCTAGCTTATAATTTGGTAAATATGGCTCATGGGATGATCCTTCAGTACCTCATACCTATATATGGGTTGTCCTTATGAAAATATTGAAATAAAAAATAATAAGCAAGCTTTTCTCACTTGAATTCTTGATTGAGTGCTTTTGGTAAGTTGCCTTGTGAGTTGTTCTGCCTTTGATAGGTAAGGAATGAATAAGAATTGATCATGCATATATATATATATATATATATATATATATATATATAATTTGAAGAAATATATCACATTAAATCACTTAGGATGACCATAAGGACATTAAAATTCAAAATATGATAAATTTGCGAAGTTGGACACTTATTTTGTCACATGACACTCATGTCAATGTAGGAATTTGACTAGGATGCAAGTTTATTGGAAGCTGTAAAATTGGTACAAGTCCAAAACTTATAGAGGATGATAATAAACATGTTTATATAATTTTATTAGCATGTAATACCTAGTCAAAATAATAACATATGTTTCAAACTAAGAGATAATAGATAGGTATAATAAATAATGGATGTAAGCCTTTCAATAGTAAAAAGGTCTAAGAACTAAAGAGTATATATTTGATAAGTACTTATAGAAGATTGAGGTGATATTATTTTAGATGTATTATGTATATTAAATGAAAAGGAATTATGTTTAAAATGTACCTAGGATATAAATTTCAATTTTTTAAAAGTTTAAGGATGAACCCAAACCTACTTAAAAGGGAAAGATTGGTAAGAAGAAATTATAAAATCCTATGTAGGGTTTGGATAAAAATAATTTTGAAATTGGAATACATAGCTAATAGGAAGAGAGATTGTTGAGTTGAATTCTTGTAATCATGCATGGAAGTGGTTGACCAAGTAGCTAGAATGAGTGAGTGGACTATTTTTTATTCTATCATATGTGGATTATTTCTAAACTATATATTTGATAAGTACTTATAGAAGATTGAGGTGATATTATTTTAGATGTATTATGTATAGTAAATGAAAAGGAATTATGTTTAAAATGTACCTAGGATATAACTTTCAATTTTTTAAAAGTTTAAGGGTGAACCCAAACCTACTTAAAAGGGAAAGATTGGTAAGAAGAAATTATAAAATCCTATGAAGGGTTTGGATAAAAATAATTTTGAAATTGGAATACATAGCTAATAAGAAGAGAGATTGTTGAGTTGAATTCTTGTAATCATGCATGGAAGTGGTTGACCAAGTAGCTAGAATGAGTGAGTGGACTATTTTTTATTCTATCATATGTGGATTATTTCTAAACTATTATTGAGATATTGAAATGCATAATTGTGTATTATTTATAAATAACCAATAGTGAAAGTGTAGTAAGTTAGAGTTTTCAATACTTGAAATCCCTTATTTAAATATTATAAATAGTGAAAGAGGGATCTATGAACACATAGCCAAAAATGGATAAGCTAGGGTTGGATGCTTGTTGTTCTTGGCATCATTTTTATTTTATCCATGCCTTTATTTCCCTCTATTTATAATTATGTGAGCTATAATCCTTTTTTATCTCTCTAAAAACCCCTATTGTAGGGTTTTTGGTCATGGATTCTATTATATGGTATGTGGATATGATTATGCATGCATATATTATTATGAACATGTACCAACATGTGCATATAATTTTATATATGCATATTTATTTATGCTATATGAATTGTTTTTTATACTTAGAAACGATTGTAACTAGTTGATTAACTTATTTTATAAACTATGTCATTGTATGGATATTGATTTTTTTCTCCACTGAAATGTGATATCTTCTCTATGGGCTTATTAGTTATGCCTACCCCCTTAAATAGTACATGAAATGATATTTCAATGATAATTGAAATGATGATTTGGAATATGTTTGGTCATATTTTTATGGAATACTTAATCTATTTTCTGATGGTTTTGATGCAGGGGTTACAATGAAAGGATATATTTCTCTTAAAAATTATAATATATGAAAAAGGATGAAATTCCATCTTTGAGTTGACTTGATATTATTTCACAGAAGTGTAGTTTCAAGACTTACAAGGGTTTCATTTTTCAATGTTTCTTGAAAGTTAAAGGAAGTTTGGATTTTCTAGATATTGTAGTAGAAATCAATGTTATGTTTATTCCTTCTAATCCTTATATAAGAAGTAAGATACTTGTATAAAATTATTTAATTATAATATTTGGAATCCTTTTATGGCCATATTTATAATAAGGCATTGAATTTTTTTACCACTGGAGTTAATTAATTTTATAAGGATAACTTGATCAATATTCTTTCTTACTTTTTATTATAATGATTTTCTAGAGTGGATTATTAGATGTATCATGATAGTTGAACTAATAACCCAATCTTAAGCTTACTGGTTTAGAATATAATTTCCTTGATTTGAACAATAATAATATTTCTTTTTTTGTGGTAAATAATAATTAACTACTACTAGATAGGTTTTTGAAACAATAACAAATGTTGGTATAATGCTAATTGTGAATATTTAGTTATGTTAACTTAGGTAGTTAGTTTTTCCAAAATTAGTGCCACCACCCTTAGTGGAGGAAATATTTAAAGGAGGGATAAATCTTGTTTTATCTATATATACCCTCTCATATATTTACATTATAATATACTTTTGAAATTCTATTATGAAGACATTACACATTGTTGTCTATTTGTATAGTTTTTTATATTGGGGTGGATTATAACTATAAAGATATGATCTTGAGGTATTCTTATTTATTTCATGGTTCCTGATAAAAAATATCATTATTTGACTTGTGTATTTCTATGGTTTTAATTGAACTAGCATTCCCACACTACTTCTAAATACCCTGAGCAATGTTTGATCTAATCATTGTGGGTTTTCAAAATTGCCCTCTAGGTATATTTTATTTCAACTATAACTTAAAAAATAGGGAGTTTTATATTTATTTTATATCTTTATAAGAATTTATAATTTTATATATAAATCCACCATTTTTCATAATATTACTTAAAAAATTACAAATTTTGAAAAAATCTAGATTTTTTGAATTTCTCATATTTTTGTGATTTTTTGAAGTTCCAGATCTGGAGGATGAGAAAGGAACAATAGTGAATTTTGTATAAATTTTCAATTTTTTGAAATATATATGTTATTATATTATTATTATTTAAATATTTATTAAAATTCATATTTTGTGGAAAATAGAGCATCAAGGCTCCTATGGCGAACATTTGGAAATCGTAACCTAGTTTAGAGGTTGAATTTAATATAGGGATCATTGTTTGAGTATAGTGGCACCTAGATCCAAAAATATCATCTCCAACACTATTAATACACCACCATTACTACCTATGTGTCAAAAAACATGCCTATGTGACCAATCATTGGGATTTTAACCCTTGACTACACCAATGCAACTTACTTTTTGAACAATGAACTTACATAAGGCATAAGTTTATTTTTAAAAGGCCTAAGAGGAAATTTTTATGTACTTATTTTTTAATAATTTATACATTGGTGTAACTATTTTATTTTATTTTATTTAATCATATTTCCCATAATTAACATGTTTTATCTTACTAATTTCACAATCCTAGTTTGTAGCACCATCTTAGGGATATATATTTTGATTTTCTCATTAGATATGTGTGTCATTTTTTTAAAGTGTGTATTTTTCAAATATATTTCGTTGTAAGTTTATATTAGGTTTATTCATTTAAAAAATATTATAGTTTATTACAAAATTTTCATTATGAAATAACTTGTATCACACTATTTATAAAGTTTTGTCATATTTCTATTGGAGGTTGCAAGGCAAAATTCAAGTTCCTATTATCTCTAGTGTTATCTTATTTATTATGAATATTTTAATTTTCTTTATATTATTACATTTTTTGCTTAATTGTTGAGTCTAATAATTTTGATCTATTACCTCCACATAACTACCACACATGGAAACCAAATATGAAATAGTTATTGTAATATGTTTAACCCTAATTTATATTAGGATCCTAC
Organism: Torreya grandis; assembly: GCA_037957365.1. Lineage (NCBI taxonomy): Eukaryota > Viridiplantae > Streptophyta > Pinopsida > Cupressales > Taxaceae > Torreya > Torreya grandis. The sequence goes on along the minus strand of JARHVA010003635.1, from coordinate 168,473 downwards.
TTGGTTAGATAGGATTAAGGATATATAAATTATAGGTAAAATGGATGAATATAAAATATATAGTAGGCCATTTATATGTTAAACTCATATGTACCATATATTAAATTTATTAAACTAAGATAAGCTATTAATGGAAATTATAACTATGATAGATATAAAAATGGAAAAGAAGTCATATACTTAGTTATGTATGATGATAATGTAGATATGGATATAGAACATGTTTAAATTAGGTAAGAAAATAGTTTTGGAAAAATTATCAGATTCTATATTTTGTGTTTCTTACTTTTTGGAAAGTTGCATCAACCTAGGACAATTACATTGATGTTATTATTTAGGTTCAACACTAGTGTCTTGTATGGAATATCATCTAAAATAAGATGTGACTACCTAGATGATTTTGTTTTTGGATTCACCTTCACTCTAGTGCATTCAAATATAGGTCATGGACTGTCACTTCTTATAAAATGGAAAAACCCTATCTATCAAACATCAATGTGACCTTAGGGAAAAATGGGTTAGTGGTCACACAGTGTCTATCTTAACCACAAAAACCTCATTATCAAAGGGTGTTTCCTACATATAAAATAATCCATAAGAAAGTCTCAGACTCATGTAATTATCCCCTATATTTTGATTTATGTGTGAATCATTTAATGTGTGTAAAAGAAGTACAATAGTGACCTAGATTGTAACTTTAAAAAATAAGAGCTTATGACTACTTTTTTAGTCCTTTATACCTATAGATGTGGTGTACCTATGACGAGTGTAGAAATAGGGAATATTTGATAAAGTTTTTCTAGTAAGTTCCTTGGTCTCTTGGTCTGATTGTTAGGTGAGGAATGAATGAGGGTTTATATTGTATTTATACCAATCAATCAAGAGATAACTTGAATTAAAGCACTTAGGCCAACAATTATAATAGATTTAATTTACAAATTAGATGATTTTAGGGCATTGGATAGTTGATTTTGGGAAGGATAATATCATTGATTCTACTATCTATCCTGAATGTTAATGTCTATGGAGTAGGAGAGTAGGTATTGGCTCAAAACTTGTAGAGGTGTGAGATAAATACATTTTGGGCAAGATAGGATGACTGTGTCATCAATATAATACTGGTCATACTAAGAGATAGTCCAAGGGGAATAAAATAGACAAGATGTGAGGCTTTTAAAATGAAGGTATGTATATAACTATGTGGAAAAATAATGTCTGAGTTTGTCAAGTGTACAAGACTAAGGTGATAAATAATAATAAAAATATCATCTACATTTCTCCGTATTTAATATAGTAATGAAATTTATATTTTAAAGGAAAGGAAAAAGCACGTAGGTGTATATGCACACTTTATCTTTGCTTGAATTTATTTTGAGTGATTTGATGGAGACTTACCTATAACATAGATCATGTTATATTTTAAAATCAATGCATATAATTTGAGTTAAAATTACTTGAAATTTATTGAAATTTAAAGAGTAAGGTTTAAGAGCACACCTTTGTGTCAATGTAACTACCTTTCTTATTATCAACTTATTTTTGAAAAATATGTATCATTGTAATGATCAAAAACTAAGATTAGGATAAATATAGATAAATATTTAAAGTGTATATATCCAAAGAGATAGAGATAGAAAGAAAGCCCCCAAACTTTGGAGTAAAAGTGAGTTTCCACCTGATAGTTGAGAGTATCTCAATGTGCAACCCATTGATACTTATTTCTTAGTGATGTTGGATGATCAAGTTTGGAAATATTGGTCTATTTAATCACCTCAACCATACCAAAATGTTAACCAATTATTGTAGTAGATTATTTTGATAAAGTACTTAAAGGTCCATGGGGTATCAATATGTGCAATGGTTCTAGAATATAAAATTTATCTAAATTTTGAAATATTAGGCACATGTTTCATAGCATATGCACCTTAGATATGTCTCATGTTGAAACTATGTATAAAAATGGTACCATGTATAAAATGTTGACTTAAATATGAATCAAAATCATACAATTATGTGCTTTGTCCAATTTGGATAACTAAGTAAGTGTGGAGGAAATGATTCCAAAGCATGACCCCACTATATATGGAGAAATATGAAACTGATATAAGTACCAATGTAGAGTGCATGTTTCAAAAACATGCCTCCACTATAAACTGGAGATGTTAAAAACTGAGTAGGTGTGGTAATATGCTTCCAAATCATGCCCTCACTAAATCTATTAATAGATATAAGTAACATATGGAATGAATATGGATAACATGATTCCAAAACATTCCCCCACTGAATATAAAAACTATGAATGTGTAGAAGCCATGTCCATATGACATGACCTAATTGAATGTGTAAATTGGTATAGGTATCGAATATAAAATAAATGTGGATAACATTATTCCAAATCATTCCCCCACTAAATTTGAAAACTATGAATGTGTGGAATTCATTTCCACATGATAGTACCCATTGAATGTGTAAATTGGTCTAAGTATTGAATACTAAATGAATGTGGAGAACATGCTTCCAAATCACACCCCCACTTTAATCTGAAAAATATAAATAGTGTTGAGAACATGATTATCAAGCATGTGGGGACTAATATGCCACACTATTTTAGGTGAGGTTAAAATAGTACCTAAAAGTTAACACACATCAAAAACATAATCCAAATGTAAAATATGTTAATGTAACCATGTATCATATATAATGAAACGTGTCTAGGTCAATGTATCATAGAAGTGTATAGAGCCAATGTGATAACATGTAGGCTTAAGATGCATTATAAATATCATGGAAATATATAGATAGTAATAGTACAAGCTTAACAAGAAAAAAAGTACACACACAAGATCACTCAAAAGTAAGACAATAAAGAAATTTCTTAGGAGACCATGATCAAGAGGCATGTTTAAATGCCACAAAATTGAATAAACATGACTTAGTCAAATGTCTAAAAGGAAAGGAATGCCATATTCAAATGTACATACAATAAGTAATGACATATTCAAATGTGGAATAACAAGAAAACATAGACATAGGGGTTGTATACAATAGAGAATATTCAAATTCTCAAATAATAAATACAATATAAAGGGTAAAACATTGAAGGAAGTGTATAAAGGAAAAGCATAAGCAACTAACATAAACATGGCATATCATCCCATAGCTCAAATGTGTTAGGAAAAAATGTTAAGTGTATAGCATATCAAGTAACATGTGTATAAGCATGGATAAGGCATGTGTAAGTACATATTTAAGCTCAAATATGATAATGTACAATTATCATCAAATCATATAACTTTTGTGTTTCAAGATTGAATAAGTGCATTCCTTCAATGTCCATATGACATGAGCATAAATAAAGGCCATCATATGAAATAGGAGTGTATAATGTATCTATGTGTGTTTATATGTGTGTATTTATGAGTAAATTATATGTTATCCCTTAACATAGAACTAAAACAAATGTCAAGAAGCTAATATAACATGTAGGTGCCAAAAATGTTTATAAATTTTTTAGTGTTTTTCAAAATTTTGGTATTTTTCAAGAGATAAGATCATCCTATGATCTCATCTAAAGGATAATCACATGTATCTCCCCACTCAAAATCTAGTGTAATAAACTGATGTTACTACCAAGGATCATGTATAAGTGAAATATCTATCATTTTAGTATCTGGAATGCTCGACATATGTATAATATGACTTTGAGGTCTTAAAGTAACAATAAAAGGAATAGGGGTTCATGGAACCAATTTCTATGTAGTATGTGGTTTATTTAGAATGATAATAGTAGGAACATGTTTAGGTTCTTTAGACATTTGAATATGGTGCATAAAAGAGGAGGATTTTGTCGAACCCATTTTATATCTCTAATGTAACGGTATCTCAAGTATTGGTCATTTAGTAAAGGGGATTACTTATTTCTTACTCTTTTATGGTATATTATACTTAATAGTATTGATAATTAACTACTTGAGTATGGATTTATCTTGTTCAAGAGGATGCTCATATGGAACACTAGAAATTATAATTACTTGATTGGCATGAATGTATTTAACACACCTATAGATTATAGAAGGTACTAATCAAAGATTATATATCCAAGGTCATCCCAAAAACATGTCAAAGACACCCATAAAAGGTATAACTAAGAAATGAGTAACCACATGTGGAGACCAAACTATAAAGGTAGATCAATCTTGTCAAGAACTTTATGGGAGATCCCATCAAATGCTTTGACTAATCTATTAAAAGGGTGTAAATTCTAATGAGTATAACCCAAATGTATAATTAATTTCATGGTGAAAATGTTTTTTATTTAAACATTATCAATCATAAAACTATGTATTAGGTGTTTATAAAGGTATGTTTGAATGAATAAATAATGGAGATCAAAGTCATCATTTTTAATTTCATTGTCATCAAAGGAAATGGTAGGTTTTTGAACCATATGAGGTATATGTCATGTGTAAGTACCAATAACCCCATGTAGTGAGTGTCCATAATATTATGGATGAGGATGTGAATTATATGTCATTTGGACTTGCATTTCCATCTTAAAATAGTCTTGAAAAGGATTGTTAAATATTTTATTCTTATGGTTATCACTAGGTTCTAAACCTAATTCATTTGAAGGATCATCAAATGTAATCTATTGGTCATCCATGAGGTTCTGGATCTTATATTTTAAGGTAAAACATCTATTTGTATAATTCATAGGGTCTTGGTGATAGTCACAATAAGTATTTACATCATATCCTTTGGGTATAGGTATATTAATATGAATCTATATAGGAGGATGGAGTGATATAAGATGACACTCTAAAAACCACAAGAGTAATGAAGTAGGAAGATTAGGTAAATGTGTAAACTATATTTGGTACATTATATATAAAAATTCAATTAGGATATTATGCAACTATTCTAACCATGTTTGTTGTTTCCTTTTTAGCCTTAGGAGGTTTTACCTTATAACTTGGTTTGATTGTAAACTTATTAGTGGATGTAGATGCATCTAGTTTATTTGCCACATACTAGAGCTTATTAAATGATATAAAATTCATTTCATTATCTCATAAAATGTGGAATAATTCATTAAAATATTTAAACTTATTGAAAATAATGGACTCATGTATAGGATCAATCAAACTTTGCTTGAATATGTCTCACAGTTATTTGTCTACCATAGGATTGGTCATTTTGGATAGCATTGTATTATAGATCAAGATATATTCATTGATAGATTCATTGGATCCTTGTTTGATATTTGTAATTTGAGAATAGGAAAACGTTTTATTAATGTTAATAGAAAATTGTGCTAAAACCTGATCTATAATATGTTTGAATGCTTATACACATTAGAGAGGTAATTCATAAAACTACCTCAAAGCATAGTCATTAAGGTTCCCTAGAAATAATTTAATCAAAAGTATCATTGGAAGCATAATAAATTCATGCCATATATAAGGTTTGAATATGTTATTCAAGATCATCCTTGCCATCATAAAATGTGAACCTAGGTGAATTAAGTCTAGTTGGCAAAGGGTGAAAAAATATTCCAAATGCAAGAGGTTTTGTAACACATATTGTGAATCTATGGCATGTGAAGACATTGAAGCCTTTTATTCAATGTTTATAACCTTGTCCTCTAAGTTATTTATGAATTAAAGGAGTGTTTGAGTTTTAGACCCATTTAGATTTATATTATCCAATTGTGTAGTCACTAAAGGTAATGAAAACATGTTTTGAGTAATAGTAGGCATTGAAACTAGTATTTGTGTTGAAATAATGGGAAAGTTAATAAAACTTGTATCAATAGTAGTTTCATAGAACAAATATTGAAAAACATAATCTCTACCCCCGTTAGATGTAGGTGGATTGATAAGTATGGGTTCATTTATAGTAACTTCTAAGGATTCACCATTAGTAGGTGACACATCCTTGGTTTTATTTTATTTACTTGTTTCATCTCTTGTAACATAAAAAATTTCATCTATTAATCCATTATTATTATTGAGATGAGTAATCAATACTTCTTGAGCTTCCACTTGGAATCAAGTTTTTATACTAACACTTTCCAATAATTCACATTCTTTTCAACAAATATTTAACCCTAAAATAGATTAGGATCCTACTTAAGTAGATAGGATTAAGGATATATAAATGATAGGGCATAAGGGTGAATATTATATCTAAAATAGACCAATTAAATGTTAAACTTAATGTACCATATACTAAATTTATTGAATTGAGATAAGTTGTTAATGGAAAATACAACTATGTTATATATATTAATGACAAATAAGTGATGTGCTTAGTTGGATTAAATTCAAATACTGATCCAAATATAGAATAAGATGAAATTAGGTGGGAAGATAGTTCTAGAATAGTTTTTAGATTCTAGATTTGGTGTCTTTGGATCTTTTGATAGTTGTGTCAGATTAGGATGGTTACATCGATGTTACTATTCAAGTTTGATGTTAGTGTCTTGTATATAATATAAGTTGAAATAGGATGAAACCAATTAGATGCTTATGTTTTTGGATTCAATTTTACTTTGGTCAAATATGACTTAAAGGAAAGATAGTCCATGAGCCATATTTGAATGCACCAGAGTGAAGGTAATGAGAAACCTAAAATCATCCAAGTGGTCTCATCTTATTCTAACATATATTTCATACAAGATACTTCCATCCAACTTAGAAACTAGCATAAATACAACTACCCAAACTAATACAAGTGTATGTGGATATAGAGGCACTTAATCTAGAATTTGGATATTATTTTAAAATATTCTTCTATTTGGCTTCCTACCTATTCTAAATCTATATCTATATTAGCATCATGACCAACTAAATATGTTATTTATTTATCATTTACACATCTAGTATAGTTATATTTTTCATTTTTAATCATATCTTAGTATAATAAATTTAGTATATGTTATATATAAATTTTTCAATTAGTTAGCCTAATATAGATCTATATGTCACCCTTGTGCTTATTAATTTCTTTATTCTTAATCCTATCTACCCATATTAGGATCCTTATCCAAATTTAGGTTAAACACAATCTATGGGTTTTTGTCTACATTGAGTGATACTCAGCTAAATTTTCAAAAGGATTTTCAATAATTTATGTATTTAAACAAACATGATGAAGTCATGGGGATGATTGGAATACATGTTTATAATAATATGTTGTTTAATATCACAAAATGCACAACACCAAAAGAATCAAGGAATAATTTTTTAGATTTTTTTGGGAAAATAAATGAATTCAAAGCTCTATATTGGGATGTATAATTGTCCTCTCTTTTTCTTAATGAATTTAATTTTATTTAAGACTTTATTTTCAAATTTTATTTACATTTCTCATAATTAACAACTTGTGGTAAGGCCAATAAGGATGAAAAGTGTGTTTTTATAATTCTATATAAGTTAAAAGGTCCATTTAAATTTTTTTCCTCTACCTTTTATAACACCATGGATTCATTTTATGATGAATTTAATATGGATTTTTTAGATATTTTTTGAACGTTTCACTATAGAATAGTCAAAACTAGTTCAACTAGATGTTGTTCCTAGTTCCAAGGCATTAGTAGTCAATACACCTAAGATAAAAGGTGAACCAAATCCAAATTCAAAACCTGATGATAATTTAGAATCCACTCAACCATCTAGAGAGCCTATTTATAAATCCATAAAACCTACTTCTTCCACTAATATCTCTAGTGATAAATGTACATTTTCTATAAAATTTGGTCATTCATAAAGCATTGGAGGAATCATTGAAATATAAAAAATTGAGTTTCCTTATTATAATTCCACTAAGGATAAAGGTAAATAAATTTTAGCTTGAGATTTGATTGCATCATAGATATTTAGATACTAGATTCAAGTGTTTCACATAATATGACACATTTTCATGAGAATCTCACTTCATAAACTCATTTTAACACTTCACAAATCTATGCTATGAATTCTAAACATCTAGTTATTTTGTGTTTAAATAGTAGTTAGATTAATGATGGTTGCATCAATTATGTACTCTTTGTTCCCATAATATATAATAATATTCTTCCCATCTATCATTTTTTTTCATTTTTGTAATGGGAATATTTTTGGGATTCCCCTCATAATGTTTTAATCAAAGAGTTAAAAGATCCAGATATTTTGATTGCTTTGGGTGGTGTTTATATTAGTTCACACTTATATGTGTTTTATGGTTTTAAGTCTTCTTAAATTATGTCACTCATCACTCATGATAAATATTTAATCAAACTTTGGTATGAACATTTTAGTTACTTTAATAATAGATATTTGTAGTAGATGAGATCACAAAACTTGGTGATAGGTCTTCCTAAGGTGTCCTATGTAGATGGTGTTTGTATAAATTATGTACTTGTGAAAAATCATCAATGCCCTTTCCAAAAATGAAAGGATTAATAAGCTAAGGCTCTCCTTAAGTTGGTTCATAGTGACCTTGTGTCCCTTCCCACTCCTTTTTTAGGGTCCCAAGTTTTTTCTCACTTTTATTAATGACTTCTCATATTGCACATGGGTGTACTTTTTAAAGTAAAAAACTTAAATATCTAACCAATTCAATGACTTAAAATAATTTTTTATAATCAAATCTCACTTCCTATCAATAATATGCACACATATAATGGGGGATAGTATGTTAGTTAGGCATTTTATGAATTATTTACCAAGCATGATATTAAACATTAGTACATAGTACCCTACACTCTTCAATTTAATGGTGTTGTTGATAGGAACAATATGACCTTGAAAGTGATGACCAATTTTATTATTAAATCCAAAAATAAGGCACCTATTTTTTGGGTTGAGGAAGTCAATTTTGCAAACTACCTTCAAAACTACATGACCCACAGGATGGTATAGGATATGACACCTGAGGAGGATTGGTACCATACCAAGCCTGATGTTTAAACATTTAGAGTCTTTGTGAGTTTTTATTTCATGTTTATTCATAATAAAAAAACACAAATTCATGGAGAAAAAGAGTCAACCACTTAGTTTTATGGGTCATTATGAGGATGTGAAAGTTTATCATTTATTTAACCCCATCACTCATGATGTTATATTTCAATAATATGTTCAATTGATTAAAATTTCAACCCTATAGAGTCTTAAATTTCATAGTATCCATAACCCACTCTTTATTATTCACATCTTGAGGATTATTGAATTATTGATGATGTTTTAATTGTTGATCATACACCTTCAACTTTAACTATAGATTTTATGCTCAAGTGGGTTTGTACTACTCAATAAGAGGTTGGTTCTTGGGTAGGGAATCCTAATGCTATTAGTTTTACTCATTCATATACATCTAGGTTTTCTATTTTTATCCATGTTATTTTATATTATACATAAAGGTTTTTAGATTGAAAAGTATACCAGAGTGGGATAAATCAATGATAAAGGAATATTCTTCTTTGATGAAGAATCACACATGGGATTTGTTTTCTCTTCCTAAAGGAATAAATTTGGTCCAATGTAATTGGATTATAGGACCAAATATGTATCAAATGGTTATATTGACATGTAAAAGTCTCATATTTTATAAAATGGGTTTTCATAGGTTGAAGGGATTGACTACTCTAAAACTTTGGCCCCTATTGCTAAGATGGATTTAGTTTATCTTGTACTTTCTCTATCTACATCATAGGTATGGTCAATACATTATATGCATGTGAAGAGTTAATTTATACATGATGAAATTTATTAGGATATTAAAATGTAGTATCTAAAATAATTTTTACATGATTCTTCACTTTTTTACATTCTTCATAGTTCAGTTTTTTATAAGATCTTTGAGATTGGTTTGAGAAGATGGGAAACTTATTTATTAATTATAGTTTCACATGTTGACATTATGAACATATAATATTATTATAAAGGTATTGGGATGAAATGTTGATATGTATCCTCTATTTTTATGAATTGATTCTCATGATTAGTTATTATTCCATGATTTATAATGTATGACATAATTTGATGGAGCGGTTTGACATGACTAAATTTCAATTTTTTTCATTATTTTCTTAGGCTTCATATCATTTAGTATTATAAAGGTATCTCAATTATTTATTATAATTATTATCAATACTTGATTCATCAGTTTGGAATGCCTTATTTAAAGCCCCCCCTACACCTTTTAAGTCAAGTTTTATATTGACAACCACTTTCAATTCACCTCAAGTTGATGCTACTTTGTATAGGTATATAGTTGGTAGTCTTTTGTACATGACACATGGTCACCCTTAATATTTCATTTGTAGTTGTAATTTTTCCATTTTCATGCAATATCCACATAATATTAAATTTTATCCATCTAAAAAAAATCTAAGATATATTAGAGTTAATTTATAATATGGTTTTCACTACACATCAAGGGTTTCTTCAGAGATTGCAAGATTCACTAAGATTGGGTTGGTGATGTGGATAATTAGAATTAAAATTCTAGAATTTTATATCATCTTGGTTAAGTTAAAATTTATTTTAATTTAAATAATTAATATGATATTTAATTATCATCAACATAGGAAGAGTATTGAGGTTTTAATCTAGCTCACTAGGAAGTTCTATAGCTTCATTAATTGTTGAAAAAGTTCATATTTCCATAGACACAACACACTACTCTTTAGTGTGAAAACCAGAGTGTCATTAATATTTAACATAACACAATAGAGCATAAACATACCAAATACATTAATATTCACATTAATTTCATTCAAAAACTCAACCAAGATTGTGTCCTTATCTTTGAGCATGTGGCTACATAGGAGTAGGTTGTTCACATCTTCACTAAACCTTTAGCATCACCTCTTTATATTCATCTATGATAATGTTTGGATGAATTAATTTATCACTTTTGGGGATTAATAATGACTCCTTCATTACTTAATATTTCATATTTTTATCTCTCTTTTATGGAGGAGTTTTCCCCTATGGGTTTTCTCCTTTTTCTCTACTTTGTGAGAGATGTATATTTTACATGGATACCTAATTAGGCCTAGCTATCATGACCTATTTTATAAGATATAAAAACCTACCTAAGTTGTATTTAAAGGGTGGTGTTGGTGAAAATATTAATTGTGGACATTTAAGTATGTTAAGTCAAGTAATTAGTATTTCTACTAAGCTTAATTAGTGTGTACACATGTCTACAGAAATGTGTATTTGATGCTTACTCACCTCACATGTGCCACCACATTTAGTGGGAAAAATAAAAAATTAGGGATAAATATTATTTTATTTATATATATACTCTCTTATATGTACATTTTGATATATGTTTACAATTCTATTCTATATACATTACATTTTTTTTGAATATTTTGATATTCTTTTATCTTGGAGTGAATCATAACTGTAGATATGTAATTCTGAAGTCTTTTTATTTCTTTCAATGAATACCTTTCTATGATTTCTATTTTTTATTTAAGAATACACCATGAGATTAGTATTATTTATTATAACATGGTATTTTAATAATAGGTAATATGTCTGGCACTAAAGTGTATATGTTTATAGTACTAGATTACTTATTGTATTCCTAAAATTTTAGGAAACCTTAAGAATATGTTTTTCTAAGTAAATATTTATGAATATGATATTGTGTTCTTGTATTGAATATATTATTAAATTTATTTGGTAATTGTAAATACATCATCTGTGTGTGTGTGTGTGTGTGTGTGTGTGTGTGTGTGTGTGTGTGTGTGTGTGTGTGTGTGTGTGTGTGTGTGTGTGTGTGTGTGTGTGTGTGTGTGTGTGTGTGTGTGTGTGTGTGTGTGTGTGTGTGTGTATGTGTGTGTTTTGAATCTTATTATAGCTATATAGACTGGGATTTGTATTTTGTTTTTTTATATGAGTAAGTATAGTTAATAAATGATGTTATACCCTTATAATATATTTAATAGTTTTTGTATCTTTTGATAGTTATTATTTTAATGTATGTTTGATCATTATAATAAATTATATGAGTTATGTAACATCATTGGTCGTATTAACACAAAAAGTTAATGAAATAAAATTTTGAGTATAGCATTAGATCTTGTAATATTGTAAAATTAGAAACAAGTTGTATTTTTTATTATGTTTAAGTTATGAGGGTTATAGATAGGGTTTGGTTAACATAAGTGGTTTTATTGTAAATTATCCAAATAATAATGACCTAATTTTTAACATATGGGATTAATAATTACATCAGTAACAACCTTTAGTGATAAGTGTATTCAGGAAATGGTGCCCAATCCACAATTTAATGTTAATTATTGATATAAGTTTTGTCATAGAGTTATCACAACTTACTTTCATATAACATATTTATTGCATACTATGATTTATTTATGGATTATCTTTGGGTTGTGGAAAGAGTTAAACATATATCCGAGTCATAGTAATCATAATTTGAGGATATGACATAAGGATTATGATAAGTAATGCCCATAGGTATTAATAAATTGCATGATAATATTGCAACACTTAATTATATATATGTATATATACCATGAATGTATTAAGTAAAAAATAATTCCCTTGTGTACTAATGAAAAAAATTTAACACTTGAACCTAAGCCTATATGCAATAAGAGTTAATTACCAGATAAATCATCTACTTACCTTTACTTTGGAAGGTATATATGTGTGTTGTATACAACTATACAATGTAATTGTGCCATAATGACATTTATGTGATGCATTATTTCCACTTGGGATATTATAATCTTAGTTTATAAGGTTATCTTATAAATTCTTTGAATGGTTGATTTAAATCATATTATGAATGATAATTATTAAAATTATTAGTTTTCATCTTGATTTTGTTTTATTTAATAATTAGTACTTTATTTTCCATATGGAATTTTCATGTAAATGGATTACAATGATAGTAATAAAAGTAATTAAACTTTTCCAGATGGTTAGATTAAGAATGTTACTATTTGTAAAACTACAACACTTCTTATTAGGAAATAATATGTACTATTGTACTTTAACTTATGAATAATATACATATTTAAGGGGGATATAATAATCTTTAAATACCTAATTAACTATATATAATGAATTGATAATATTTGATTTTTCATGTTCTACTTGTGTTAAGCCTTTTATAATGGGATATTGACAACATATTACATCAATAGGTGGTTTATAGTAAAATTTTTTATTATAACTAGGAAGAATAGTAATTATTTACTTTGTACTATACTAAGATGTTGAGATGTTTCATTGGTTGAATACATGTAATAACTAAATCTAAATTTACTTAGAGGCATAGGACCCCATGGAATTGAAATATACTAATTTAAATAATGATGGATGAAATTCACTCAAATATTGTAGTAATTTCATAATAATTAAGTTCCTATGAGTGAAATATAATAATATCAACATCATTCTCATTTTTAAGACTTGTATTGGTTAGTAATGTTAGCTTAAACAAAACATACCCAGAGTGTGCATAAGTGGATTATTATATTAATTATATTTCTTAAATGAATTATTAAAGGTTAACTAAGTGGACTTATGCTTAATTTCATATAATGGCATGCACCTATAATGGATAATGTCACATACCTCTTATTTTAAATTCAAAAGAAGTTAAAATATTAATTGGTATTGTTAATAGTTAAATTTTGTCAAAATTTTCAATTAGAAGTGACCAATGACTTACATAGAATACTCCATTTTATTTGTTGGCACAATTACTAGGTTCCTACTCTACCATCTACAAGGAGAAATCTCATATTTTTTTATGATTGATCTTATAGGTTTTGGGTTAATATGGGTTTTATAATGTATAGGGTATGACCCTATATAAAATAAGGTTAAATACCTTAACCACCTTAGTATTATTATGATTGAGAGTCTATTTATATATCATGACTAATGTAGATATATTGCAATGCTTGACACTATGAGGGAATAAGATGTTATCTCATATCAATTCATTAAGATTACCTTATTACTAAGAGGAATGTACTTGGTAGGGTAATAATATTTTTAGGTTTCTAACATGATCTTACATAACTAGTTTATCTAAGCTAAGTACAAGTCTATATGAACTTAAAAAATAATTGCCTATTTGATGACTTAGTTTAAACCTACCAAAAGGTAGTGATAGTTTCATCATAGGGTGAAATGAAAGTATGCCTTATAGTGTTTAATATTATGGTAAGATGTTGTTACCTTCATGTAGATATTTTTTTAAGATAATATAATTCATTTTACATATATAAATTGGTGGGATTTTATTACATAATCAACATCCTGAGATCTAGTTGAGACTATAGATGATATTTTGTAGTTATTTAGTATCTCAATCTTGTACAATTTGAAAACTTAGACCTTGGTTGTTCTTCTTAGTCCTACACATGACTTTCTTCTTCAAGCCTCAAATCTCCTCTATTATGTGCCCATTGGCCGATATCTTAATATGACCATTCTTATATTAATGACACAGACATCTTATCTCACCCATAATGCTTAAAATGTACTTATCTTACACCTCTATAAGTTTTAAACCTGTACATATTATCCTTCTCCTTGGAAACTAACATCTAGGATAGACAATAGTATTGACATTACTATTCTCCAATGACATAAGTGTCTAGTGCCCTAAAGTTATCCAATTTTAAATTGAAACATATTCCAATGTTCAGCCTAAGTTCTTTAATGTTATTTATCTCTAGATATGATTGGTGTAAATGCAATATCAACCCTCATTCATTCTTCACCTAGAAATCAAACCAAATAGATGAAGGAACTTATCAAAAGCACTCTATCAAAGATTTAATTGATCAAATCTTCCTTATTTCCATACTATTCATAGGTATAAAATATATTTCAATATGAAGTACTAAAGGAGCATTCATAATGTCTTATTTTCTAAGTTACAAGCTAGGTCATTGTTGTACTTTATTTACACACATTTCATGATTCACACATAGACTAACACATAGGGAATAAATACTTTAGTTTTGGTTTATCTTCTAGAGTATTGGATATGTAGGTAGTGTCTTTTGATAGCAATGTCATTAGGATCGATTTGACACTATGTGTCCACTAACCCATTTTCCCCCAAGGTCACACTAAAGATATAAAGCTAGGGGTTTTCCATTTGAAAAGGAGTGATAGTCCATGACCTATATCTAAATACATTAAAGTGAAGGTGAAGTAAAACCCAAAATCATCTAGGTGGTTACATCTTGTTTCACTAGATATTCTAAATGGGACACTAGCATCGAACCCGGGTAGTAACATAACTATCCAAGGATAATTCAACTATCTAGATAGCCAAAGGTGCTAGATCTATAATCTAACAATTATTCTAGAACAATCTTCCTACCCACTTTTAGCCTATTCCATATATAGATTTGCATTAGCATCATAATAAGATAAGTACATCAATTCTTTGTTGGGAGAGGGGGGTGGAAGATAAATCCAAGAACAAACACACCTGTTCTAATTCCACCCGTTAGGATCTTGCTCCTTAGAAAGAGCACAGTATGATTACCAAATATAAGCAATTGAATATGCAGAAATAACCAGAAACACAAGTAACTAGAATTCACCAATAGCACAGAATATGAGAGACAATACACTATCTTGTATTAACACTATACAGAAAAGAATACATCAAAGAGCCGCCACACTCTTTCACCTTACAGAGATTCACCACACCTCAAGTGTACAGTAATTCTTCTCACACACACTCTCCTACACAAAAAATGGTCCCAACAACCAACTCACACACAGAATTGGTGTTCACCTCACCAACCAGTCAGTAATAACCCTGCCAGTACACCAAGCACTCTATAGCACTTCAAGCTGATCTCTCATGAACCTGCAACCTGCAATTCAAAGACCAAACTTACATGTAGATCCCCAATGAGCTTGCAACAACCTGCAACTCATAGATCTTACAACTAGAAGGAACTCTTCCTTTCTATCTCATGCCTTAAACAATACATGCCAATGGGTCTATAAATAGATCCCTAACTCAAACAATAACTTAGACTCTTAATTTAGACAATTATCCTCGCAGCCCAAGACTCTGGCTGGTCTTAACATGCAAACTCATCGTTCACTTAACTAACTATCCGTGAAACGAACACTTTGGGAACACACAGGCGACCGACGCCGGTCCCTACTAGTCTGGTTCTGCCGACGTCGGCCGACTTCCTGCCGTCATCGGTGGCCTTCTGCACTGGACTCTATCGACGTTGGTCCTACTGCCGACACCAGTTCTTGTAGAACTCAGTAACCATCTGTTCCTCAGTTTGCAAAGGTTGAAGCTTTTAGCTCCATAACCTAACAATCTCCCACTTGGAGATAAATAGCTGCAACCTGTACCCGTACCTGTACACCGTCTAGTTTGTTTCCTTGGCTTTGTATCCCTCCTCAAGATCACTCTTGAAGACCAACCACCACAAAATCTGTGGTGCAAAATATGTCATCCAAATTACCTACAACATCCGCATCTATAACCATGTAGATAAAGAACTTGACCCTGCATAGCATGTGCACCTGCTGCTAGTCCCACTGAACTGCCCTTCAGTATTACTCTCCCGGATTGACTCCAAACTTGTGACAACTCCCACTGCTTGGGAAAACTTAGGTTTAGTACATACCATGCACTCAACCTCATTATGTGAATCAAGACACCTGTTCTATGAACTGTCTAACCATCGGCGTGCTAACCGGCTTCACACAATCATCCTGAAACAAAGTCAACAAGACCTCCATGTCTCTAGAACACACTCATGCCAAAGAATCTTGCTGCTCCCAGATTCTCCATGACAAACCCCTGAACTAGCTTTACCTTTAGTTCAGCAATACCTGTATATGTAACCCTGCAACAAGCACATCATACAGAAAATAGGATAATGTAGCTAATATTATCCAGCCTGGTAAAGAGAAATACAATGATCAAACCTCCATTGCCCTGTAGCTAAAACAAGATCATATACCCTGATCTTCCATCTCACATATCCATTTCCGCTCTTCTTCATCCTCAACATCCATTCGTCTCTCAGTGCTTACTTCCAGCTGGCAACACTACCCAAAACACCTATTTGGCTCTCCTCCAAGGAATCACATCCTCATTCATGCCAAGCTCCCACTGTTTCCTGGATCTACCTGTTCTGCTTCTTCAATAACTTCCTGGTCCTATACCATAAGTGAGCAACAAGTAGTGTAAATAAGGGAAATGATGAATTTAAGAACTTACTTACACCTTCAGTCCTCCATATGGGCGCTTGAGACTCCATGACAACTTGCTGTCCACCCAAAATTCGTCTCAATAACCGATGCCGGTCACATCTCAGTCTACAGCCGACCGATGTCGATTCCCTGCGACTGCCTCTCTGCCGACGTCGGTTTCCCCTGGCCGATGCCGGTCTCTGTCTGCCTCGAGTCACCGACGTCAGGCTGCACATAGCTGACGTCAGTCCCTATCTGGACACCGACGCCGGTTTTCCTACCGTCGTCGGTCTCTATGTTTTTCTTGTGAGACCTGACTTTTTCCCGCGAGCTCTTTTTGGATCAAAACCTTGTCCAAATCACCCTTGCTCTGCTCAAAATTCCTCTGTACCTTATGCTGAACTCTGTCTGTCACTTTCTCCTTGAAAACTAAGGCTTTCCCGTTCTTGTCACTAACATCGGATTCCTCAAGAAACCTCACCTTCTTCTTCTGCATACAGAAACCACGATCCACACCTTCCAAATCCGAAAGCATATTCTTTGACTTAAGAACCAGCATCTCCTTCTTATCTATGTGACCAAGCCTATCAAGCCACATCTCTGAATCTATAGCTGAAGTAGATGACCCAGAAAGAGAATCAGTAAAACAAGTAGATAGATAAAGCGTACCTACTTTCTTACCTCTAGCTACAATAAGTGTACCCTTGGTAACCTTCCAAGAGTCCACTGTGAGAGTTACTATGCAACCCTCTTCACCCAAACTTCTAACAGAAATCAGATTCCGCTTCAGAACTGGGACATGCATGACCTCCTTTAACACCCATGTGTCACCTGTCTGCAATTTCAGCTTCACTTTGCCTTTGCCAACAATCTGACAAGGCTTACCATCCCCTACACAAATTTCTCCAAAGTCTCCCTCGACATACTCATGAAAAAATTCCCTATGTGGGGATGCATGAAAAGAGGCACCAGAATCTAATACCCAAGATTCTAATTTATCCAAAGAACATACCAGAGCATCCTGTGGAACGTAACCCACGACATCTACTTCTTCTCCATGTCCTTCATGCTGATCTTCACCTAATCTGTAATCTCTCTTTAAGTGCCCTTTCTTTCCACATTTCCAGTAGGTTATTCTGCCATACCTGGACTTGGATCTTTTGCCTATCTTCGACCTTGATCTCCCATGCTCTGTCTTCTCTCTTGGCCTTCCTCTTCCTTCAACACTCAAAGCATCTCCAGATGATTCACCTGTGCTTTTCCTGCGTATCTCTTCATTCAAGATCACAATCACAACATCATCCACTTTTAAGACTTTTGAAGGAGACACAGTATTAGAAACTGCCATTACCAAACCTTCCCAACTTTCAGGTAATGAACACAAGATTAAGAGAGCTCTAAGTTCATCATCAAATACAATATTAACTGAACTTAACTGGTTTACCAAACCATGGAAATCACTAAGATGGCTATGAACAGATCCACCTTCCAACATTTGCAAATTAAATAAACGCTTCATAAGAAATACCTTATTAGAAGCCGAGGGTTTTTCATACAAATTTGCCAAAGATTTCATCAACTCCACCATTGTCTTACACTGTGATAAGCTGGAAATCACAGATGAATCAAGACTCAATCTAACAGATCCCAGAGCCTTCCGATCAAGAACCTCCCATTCTTCATCTTTCATATCCAAGGGTTTGCTAGCAACCCCACCCAACGGTAAGTACAAATCTTTCTGATACAGATAGTCCTCAATCTGCATCCTCCATAATTGGTAGTTCTTGCCATTAAACTTTTCCATTCGTAGTTGACTGTTTTCTACCATTGCTCAACTCCCACTCAAACAAAAACCCTGTGAGTAACCTGTAATCAAAACACACTACCCAGATCTACACCAATCTGTTAGTATCCCAACCTGAAGCTCTGATACCACTTGTTGGGAGAGGGGGGTGGAAGATAAATCCAAGAACAAACACACCTGTTCTAATTCCACCCGTTAGGATCTTGCTCCTCAGAAAGAGCATAGTATGATTACCAAATATAAGCAATTGAATATGCAGAAATAACCAGAAACACAAGTAACTAGAATTCACCAATAGCACAGAATATGAGAGACAATACACTATCTTGTATTAACACTATACAGAAAAGAATACATCAAAGAGCCGCCACACTCTTTCACCTTATAGAGATTCGCCACACCTCAAGTGTACAATAATTCTTCTCACACACACTCTCCTACACAAAAAATGGTCCCAACAACCAACTCACACACAAAATTGGTGTTCACCTCACCAACCAGTCAGTAATAACCCTATCGATACACCAAGCACTCTATAGCACTTCAAGCTGATCTCTCATGAACCTGCAACCTGCAATTCAAAGACCAAACTTACATGTAGATCCCCAATGAGCTTGCAACAACCTACAACTCACAGATCTTACAACTAGAAGGAACTCTTCCTTTCTATCTCATGCCTTAAACAATACATGCCAATGGGTCTATAAATAGATCCCTAACTCAAACAATAACTTAGACTCTTAATTTAGACAATTATCCTCGCAGCCCAAGACTCTGGCTGGTCTTAACATGCAAACTCATCGTTCACTTAACTAACTGTCCATGAAACGAACACTTCGGGAACACACAGGCGACCGACGCCGGTCCCTGCTAGTCTGGTTCTGCCGACGTCGGCCGACTTCCTGTCATCGCCGGTGGCCTTCTGCACTGGACTCTGCCGACGTCGGTCCTGCTGCCGACGCCAGTTCCTGTAGAACTCAGCAACCATCTATTCCTCAGTTTGCAAAGGTTGAATATTTTAGCTCCACAACCTAACATTCTTTATCATTTTCTATATATAGCGTAGTTGTAATTTTCATTAATAATTTATCTCAATTTAATAAATTTAGTATATGGTATATCTGAGCTTAGAATTTAATTAGCATACTATAGATATAATATTCACTATTGTGCCTAATCATTTATATATCCTTACTTATATCTACCCGAGAGGATCCACATAAAAATTAGGGTTAAACATTTGGTGAACCTAATCTTTGGACATCAAACCCTAGGTCACTTAGGGTTTTATAATTTTTTTGATTGTTGTAATTTTTTAAAAATTTTAAACTTTTCATTTTTGAAGAAATGGAAAATGTTAGCACAAAAACCTGATTCTAAATGGAAGATCAAGAATCATTGATTACTCATCTAAACAATAACAAGGGCTTAATATTCATATTTTTGTATTCTACAAGAGATGAAATAAGTAAAAAATGATAAAATGAAGGATACCTCACCTAGTAATGGTGAATCCTTGGAAGGAACTGTAACTCATCACACACTTATAAATCCACCCACATCTAATGGGGGCATGAATTATGAATTTAAACTTTTGTTCCCTAAAACTGCAATTGACACATCTATTATGGACTTACTTGTTATTTCAATATAAATATCAATTTTAATGCCTATTACTTCTCATAACATGTTTCCATCCCCTTTGGTTACTACTCAATTGGCTAATCTAAATCTTGATGTGTCTATAGTTTAATCTCTTCTCTAAGTTATCAAAATCTTAGAAGATAAGGTTACAAACATTGAACAAAAGGCTTTAAAGTCTTCACATGCCATCTATTCACAAGATGTGTTACATAACCCTCTTACACTAGAGATATATTTACATAATTTATGAACTCATTTTGTTGTACCTAATTTCACATTCTATGATGATAAAGGTGATCCATATCAACATATTCAATCTTTATTTGAGTCATTCCTTGATTATGCCTCTAATGATAAAATTTTGACCAAAGTATTCCAAGGAACCTTAAGAACTATGATTTGAGGTGGTTTTATTACTTACCTCTCCAGTCTATGAAATCATTCAAACCTCTTTGTAGATTAATTTTTGGCACACTTTTCTATTAACATTACTAAAAAGGTTTCCTATGCTCAAATTTCAAATATTAAATAAGGAAAAAATGAACCTATCGATTAATATGTCTTGAGGTACAAGACAATGTTGGCTAAAATGATCAATCTTATGGAAGATAAAGAGTTACAATATATATTCAAGGAAATTATGATTTTTCCTTTTTAGGATTTCATTATTTTACAAAAAAATTAATATTTTGATGACTTATGCCATGTTTTACGGGACTGTGAAATGAAAATTATGTCATTGAATAAGCTCAAGTATGTAACAAACACACCAGATGCATCTATATTTATTACTAAGTTTACAATTAAATTAAGTTTTAAGGTAAAACCTCTTAGTCCTAAAAAATAAATAGCCACCATAGTTAACATAGTTTTACAATAACCTAATTGACGTATTTTATCTAATACACCAAGGAGATAATTTGCTTATTTACCCAAGCCTCATGCTTAATTACTCCTATGATATATAGAGTGTCATATTATATATCTTCATCCTCCTATAAAGGTTGATATAGATAGACCTATACCCAAAGGATATGATGCAAATTCGTATCATGACTATCACCAAGGCCCTAGGCATTCTATGAATATATGTTTTACCTTAAAACATAAGATATCAGACTTCATAAATGACCAACATAATACATTTGATGATCTTCCAAAGGAATTAGGTTCACAACTTAGTGATCACCATAAGTAGAAGACATTTAACAATCCTTTGTAAAACCATTATAATAAAGAACCAAAATTCCAAATGGCATATAAAGCACATCATCCTCCATCACATTATGGACACCCACTAGATGGGGTTATTGGTACTTACATGAAAAATTTACCTCATATGTTTTATAAACTTACCATTTCTTTATATGATTGTGAAATTAAAGATATGGCTCTGATATTCATTCTCTATTCATTTGTGCATACCTTTATAAACATCCCATATTCAATGTTGTGATTGATAATGGTGAAAGTGAAATTTTTTCACCATACATTACTTACATATTTGGGTTATACTTTTCATACTTACACCCCTCTATTAGATCAGTTAGATCATTTAATAGGATGTCCTAGATAGTTCTTGGTGAAATTGATCTACCTTTATAGGGTAGTCATGCACATTTGGTTAGTAATTTCTTAGTAATACATTATATAGGTGTCATTGACATGTTGTTTGGATGACCTTGGATACATACTCTTTAATTAGTACCTTATACAATGCATGGGTGTGTTAAATAAATTCATGACAATCAAGTAATTATAGTTTTTAGTGTTCCATATGAGCATCCTCTTGAACAATAGAAATTCATATATAGAACATTAAATATCAAGATTGTTGAGGCTAATCCAACATAAAAGGGTAAGAAACAAATAATAACCTTTACGAAGTGGTCAGTACTTGAGATACCTTTACATCAGAGACAATTAATGGGTTCCACAAAATCCTCATCTTCTATGTATCATATTCAGATTTCAATAGCACCTAAACATGTTCCTACTATTTATATTCCAAATAAACCATATATTATACAAATATGGGTTCCAAAAACCCCTATTCCTTATATTAGTACCTAATGGACTCAAATTAGAATTATAAATATTCCAAACATCATACATACTATAGTGATTGATATTTCACCTATACATACTTCTTGATAGTACCACTAGTTTCTTACACCAGGTTTTGAATGGGGAGATACCTATGATAATCCTTTAGATGAAATCATAGGATGATCTTCTCTCTTTAAAAATACCAAAAAAATCAAAACATTAAAAATACAAAAATATTTTTGGCACCTACATGTTTTATTGGCTCCTTGGCATTTATGTGTTAGTTCCATGTTCAGGTCTAGTATATCATTTACTTAAACATACATGTTTACACACATGCATAGATACATAATTATATACAATTATGGGTGTTGGTATTTACCTCTACTCATATAAATGAGACATTATGGGCATCCATATTTTATTATCTTGATACTTTTATGGTATATCATTATATAGTCAAATCACATTATCATGATTGGGTTGTTATGTACATACACATGTGTTATCCATGTTTATATCTTGTAGATGGTACTTGATATGCTCTGCACTTGAATTTTTTTTCCAACAAATGTGATCCATGAGATATTATGTTATGTTTATGATCTTTGCTTAATATTTTCCTTTATACACTTCATTGAGTGTTTTTCCTTGCTATCATCTTGTCTGTTTGAGCATTTGAATATGTTTTATTTTTATGTGTCCCTTATGCCTATGTTTGACTCTCTATAGATTTAAATATGTCATTACTTATTATATATAAATTTTAATATGTAATTCCTTGATTTGTGTACATGTTACTATGTCATGTCTATGTCTATTCAATTTTGTGGTATGTAAACATGCCACTTATTTGTGGTCTCTTAAGACCTTTATATGTTGACTTGCTTTTGAGTGCTCTTATTTGTGTGATTTTTTTCTTATTTATCTTGTAATATTATTATCTAGATGTTTCCAGTATATGTATCACGCATCTCAGGCCTAAATGTGATCACATTTGTTTTATGTTATTTAATGATACATTTACCTATGCACATTTTTATACATGCTACATGGTTTAACTATACAATATACAACTATATGGTTGTCTTCTTATTTTGAGGTGAGTTAACTACTAGGTACTATTTTTTCCATCACCTCATAGTGAGGGAATATTAGTGGGGAAATGTCATATATGCATGGATTCCACACATTCATAGTTTTTAGATTTAGTGGGTCTATATTTTGGAAGCATCTTATGCACACTCATTTAGTATTTGGTATTTATATAAGTTTGTAGATTTAGTGGGGGCATGTCATATGGACATTACTTCCACACATTCATAGTTTTTAGATTCATTTGGGGAATGTCATATGGACATGGCTTCTACACATTCACAATTCTCAAATTTAGTGGTGGATAGCTTTGGAAGCATGTTCTCCATAATCATTTACTATTTGGTAAATATATTAGTTTAAAAATTCAATGGGGGCATGCTTTAGAAGAATTTTCTCTACACCTATTCATTATTTAGTGTGAACTAAGAATTTGACATAGAGGGGAGGTTAGTATTGTGCTAGTCTCATAAAATAAATGAAATGAACACACTAAAATCCTAACACCTCTAGTCTAGACACTAGGGAGAGATTAGGTAACAAAAAATAAATGAAATTATAACAAAAACATAAAATACACAACTATTTTACCTTCCTTGGATATCCAAATGGCTTTGTTTAATGGCTTGCTTGACTTATTCATTAAGAAGTCTTTGACAATGGAGGTTTCTTGGCTCCTTCTCTCCTTGGCACCTTGGCTTCTAATGTTTCTTGGCTTAAGATTTGGGCATGGTAACCTTACTCATTAATCATTTATGAATTATAATAGTACATCAAAGATCTTGTTGAATATATTTGTGCATAATAACTTTTCACCAAAAAAGCTTATGGTTTAATAGGCAAGGCCTTCTATTTATAGCCTTGGAAATTAATCTCACCCAAGGTGAGTTAAGGTTAAGTTTAGGCTTGGAATGGGATTCAACTAAACCTAGGTGAGTTAAATATAACTACATTTGAGTTAATAGTTGTCAGGAATTTATGATTTATAATTACTAGGCATGGATATCAAATCAGATATTTTAGGATATTTTCAAAGAACTTGACAACTCATAAAGGCAATGACAAAAGGCTAGGATATCTTGAATTTTCTCTATTAGGTATTCATTAATTTCAAATAGATAACTCAAATAGTCATTTAATATTGTTTATATTATTAATTTATTTTTACTATCCTTTTCTATTCAATAAGGTGTGCAAGTGTCCCACTTAATAGGTCAATAGGCCAAATTGATAGTTGTTATGTTGTAAGGTGATTAAGGAGGAATCCATGAGATATTATTATTTCATAAGATTAAATAAATAAATTAGGGATGTATAAACATTATTATGAGGTTTTATGAATGATTTTCAAGAAAATTTAGGATGTATAGTGATTCGTAGTCTTAAATTGTACTGGTTGGTAGCAATCAGTCTGAAGTTCAATCAGAAGATAGTTGTGGCTAATTTTAGGTGCCTACATTTTCCCCCTATTTGGAAAGATGTTGTAAAATATAGGCACAATAAATTAATCTCAAATAATGAAATAGTCCATTAATAAAATATAATATGGTGATTTATGAAGAAACTTTAAACAATGTTTGGGAATCCTATAATGATGCCCCCTCGAGGGTGTGGCTAACACATATAATTGATGGATGGTCCATCAAAAACAAAGATGAAGAAGAATTAAATAAATCCATGGGTGAGATTTATCCAAAAGAGATAATTATTTCATGTATTTATTTTAAAAATTAATGATTTGACCAATTTTGGTTGTAATTAGTAATAAAGGTTGAGTCATCAATTTGCCCAATGATAGTTATAATCAGTGGAATAAGAACTTGCCCTAATAGGGCTCATGTTTTAAAATAATGACTTGAAAATTGGTAGTTATAATCATTAATATGACCTATATTTATGAAAATTATATTTTATAATGCCTCATTAGCATAGATTGGTAAGCATAACTCAAGGATATGACCTGGCATATAGATTATATATGAGTGGGTGAAAATATAGATGCAATGGTCTAATGACTGAAGAAGCCACAAATAACCAAGCACAAGAGGATGCACAAAGTTATGAAATATATGATTATAAGAATAATTAATTGATCAATATGAATTATTCATCAAACCGACCAATGTAAATATGCTCAACCTTATTAGCATTGATACAACTAGAATGGTTAATGGGTTGATTTGATCAAGATGGGTGGGAGTATTTTCCAAGGTTACCAAGGAGAAGTATTTGTGCCTCTATTGCTAATAATATTTATTGATCTAATTTTTTTTATCACATGATTTTTTACATCATGATATAAAACACCATGATAACTTATCCATAATATGCATAAGGATTGGCTCTCTATCCAATAAATAATTGATAAAAATGAACCAATGATAAAAACCATGATGACATTATTAATGTATGAATATGGATAGACTCTAGAATAATGTACAATGAATCACACAATGAACACATATATATATTGAGTCAAGTAACAATAATGAAATAAAAAATAGGAAAATAAACAAACAAACAACCATGAAGCAAACAAATAGACAAAAAGCTTGATTTTAAAAGCAACAAAAAGTTATTGTCATCGACCAAATCAATACCTATGCATGGAGTCTCAATGGAATGATAAATGGGTGGTGCTCGCAATTAAGGATATATTCAAAGGTAAGGTCACACCCCCAATGGAAATTTAATGGACTAGAACCAACAATGGATTTATCCCAATAGGGTAGATCGAGGATGACTGACTAGATTTAAATAGGACACTTTATTTTTGGATTTTGACATTTTTGAATGTTTTTGGAATTTTGAGGTATTCTGAATGTTTTTTCAATTTTTTTGAGGTATCTTAACTCATTATATATTGACAAGATACCACTTAAAAATGGTGAGATTATTGTCTTAGGGTTTTCATAACATGGTAAGAGCAAATGGAAAAGAGGGACTGAGTTAACCTTAATGTGAATAAAGCACTTCCTACATAGTCCCAAAATGACCTCGAGTGACTATAGTTCCACCTACACAAAAGGTTATGAGATATGAATAGGTAGTAATAAATACATGAATTAAGGTAAATAGAAAGGCAAATGATAATAATAATGGAAAGGTGATGTAGTTATACATGGTAAAGGTATTATTCCTAATTTTCCCATAGGTGGTTATAATTAGGAAACAACAAAATAGGTATGTGATACTAATTTTCCCATAAATGATTATAATTAGTAAAAAAAGGTGGAATAATAATTTTCCCAAAGGCAATTACAATCAATAACACTAGTCAAACATAAATTTAAGATAACTTTCTAGATCCACTAGCATATTACTTTCATAGACTATCATTTAAATGTAGAATTTTGAACCTATTGAAACTAGATCAATCCCCTCATGGAAGGTATGAGAAGAACCAAAGTAACCAATATCAAAAGGGTTGGGTAGGGTAGGTCAAAACAAGCTTTGGTCTAATAGTGATAGGTATGGTGGGATGACATATGGTACAACACAAGGAAGATGATATGAAGGAAATTAGATATAATGGTAGGAGGGTTCCCCCCAAGTGATAAGGTAAGTGTAAGGGTATGAATCAATGACAAGATGAATGGCAATGGAAATGCAAGGTATGGTTATGGCAAGGTATGGTTCTATTGTTACTGGTGATGTGGAGATGCATGTATTAATAATCATATTAATAACCAGAATAATAAATCATGTAAATTGATATCTCACACCTCTTTTAAATATATAATCCATCAAGAACCTACTAAAAATTTGGACTCCAAGAATTTTTTTGTTATCTTAGTCGGTCATTGATTATATTTCCTTAAAACTTTGAGATAGTATATCTTTATATCCTCTATAAAGTAAATGCAACCATGGATGGTAAATATGGATGAATACTAGATGATAGGTTTGATTTGGTAGTGTAAATATAGAGGATAATGGAATGTATAATGATTTTTAAAGATTGAAGATTGGGATTTCTAGGCACACATAATGTTGTTAATTATGAATTTGACATAATTTTGGATATGTTAGTGCCAAATAATTATAAATATCCTCTCAATAGGACCATCATATTTTTTTGTTGTTTGGGCATGAGAGTAGCAACTATCTGATTATTGTTTGGGCATGAGAGTGCTCAACTATTGGTATCTCGATGAGGTTTTTACCATTGAAGTTATCTTGATTATCTCATTGCACCTCCAAAAAGGTTTCACTAAGGAAAATTGAATTTTGACTTTGATTGTCTTCTAAAACCTCAAAAAAGGTTTCACTAGAAGATATTGAATTTAGACTTTGATTACCCCTAGCACCTGTAAAAAGGTTTCACTAGGAGATTGTTCTTCTTCTACATGAATGTGGTCTTGGTCCCCATGATATTCCATAAATTATATGTCACCATGGATGTATTTCAATAAGGTATGATTTTGTCAATCCCAATCGACACTTGTGGGAGGTGGAATGTCAATATAATGGCTAGGTTATGTGGTGTTAATGACATGTGAAACATTAATTGAATGGAAAGAGGCAACACAATCCTCATATAAGATACTAGGATAACTTGTGTTAATGTTGAATTAATCATCCTAAAAAACCACGTAAGGATCATAAACATATTCAAATTGATTTTCAGGGCATGCATAAGCAATATTGTAATAAATATGAATGTTTTTTATTTTGAAGTCGAGTCTAACTCAAAAAACTCTAAATTTGATGTTGATATTGATGTTGATTATACTTCTAATGTTAGATATGATGTTGTTTTAATAATAAAACCTAAATTCAATGTTGATTATTCATCTGGTGTGGATGTTTCTATAATGATGTTTTACAGAATGTTTGGTATGGGATGAGTAATGGCCTATGATGGCATAATGGGCTCCGCAAAGATGATTTTGTCAAAGTAAGACTTCTCCATGTGGGGAAAATTTTCAATAGATAATGGCTTATCAAAGGGAGTATATTTAAAAATAAGACAATGGTTGACATAATTATTTTCCCATAGGTACTTATAATCATTAAAAAGTGACTCAAGAAAGATTGGCTTATCAGAATGAGAATCATGGACAATGGCTAAAGGATAAAAAGTTGATTCATCATAGGTTGAATCATCACAAATAGGTGTTTCAACAAAAAAAATCATGTATTGGTTGGTTCTTTTGGTCTTGATTTACAATTAGTTCTAAAATATCATTTTTTAATATATCTTAGTCTTCAAATTATTGGCTCGGTTAGAGAGGTACTGATTAGCTTGGTTGTGGA
Organism: Torreya grandis; assembly: GCA_037957365.1. Lineage (NCBI taxonomy): Eukaryota > Viridiplantae > Streptophyta > Pinopsida > Cupressales > Taxaceae > Torreya > Torreya grandis. The sequence goes on along the minus strand of JARHVA010003635.1, from coordinate 139,388 downwards.
TCAAAAATTGTCATGAGTTTTCTAAAATGGGTAATGGTTGGAAATGGATGAATAATGGTTAGTGGTTGGATAATTATAGGTTTATCTATGGTGGGCTTAACAAAGGCTAATTGTAGGCCTATGATGATAATTGTGACCCATCAAGTTGTGGGTGCACAAATTTGTTGGGATAATGAGATAACATACTTAGAAGGGCTTATAATGGTAATTATATGGCATTACAAAGCTTGGTTGATCACACAAGCCAAAGGATGATGTCCTAGAATGGTAATGGTAGGGCATTGCATAGCTTGGTTGATCAGACAAGCCAAAGGATGATGTCCTAGAATGGTAATGGTAGGGCATTACATAGCTTGGTTGCTCACACAAGCTAAAGGATGAGGTCTAAGAATGGTAATGGTAGGGCATTATGAAGCTTAGTTTCTTGCACAAGCCAAAAGATGAGGTCTTGGAATGGTAATGATAGGGCATTATGAAAATTGGTTTCTATCATGATCCAAAGTATGAGGTCCTAGAATGGTAATCCCTAGATGGTGTGGAGTTTGGTGACTCACAAATCCAAAGGAGGCTTAATGGTATAGGTGGGGGATCATGTATCATGAGGCATAAATTTATGAAGTTGGTATATTAATCAACCCATGGAAGTTATCACCACATAATTATCTAGAGGATCTTGGATTCATTCGCTAGATTGAGTATTGTAAAGAGGATAAGGATCCATCTCATAAACCATCTCTTCACCACATGGGTTTCGATCAAAGTTAATTTATGAAATCGTGTTATCATAAATTGGATTGTACATGGCTTGATTATGAATGTAACAAGATATCCATGTCAATGGTGAATTTTTTGAAAAAATTCCTAGAGTTATACAAACTCTAAAAAAAAAGGGCCAAAGGAAAAATGGTCCAAACATAGTCTAAATTAGCCTAAGGAATGGAGTTTTATCTCTAGAAAATTTCATGCTAAAACTTTTTATAAAAAAATCTAATGTCAAATGTCTATCATTAAATTTATTAAACAGAAGGTCAAGTGGATGAATAAAAATTGACATGCCAAACTCAAGGTTCAAAGTGTTCCAAGCAAGTCTAATTTAAAGAAAACAAAAGTTGTTAGGTATTTCAAAGAAGGCACAAAAACTAGGCTTAAAATAGGGATATGCTAGGTCTTTTGAAAAATGAACCAAATATTGACTTTAAACAAAACAAGGTATGATATTTAATCTAACAATTTGGAAACACTTTGGCATAAACTAGGCATTTAGATTTAAACATGAGCTTGGTTAGTTGATATAAGGCATGAAACTCTAGACATATGGAAGATAGGCTATTTTCCCAAATCTAGGCATCAAATAATAGTTTTCAAATTGAACAATAAATTAGGCTAAGTTACACAACCTAAAAGAGAAATATCAATGTCTAAGTTAAAATTACAAAAGGCATAGGAAAAAATCAATCAATGTTTAGCAAGTTGTCAAGGTTAATTTTGAAATCAATCTTAGGAAAACTTGGTTGCTTTAAACAAACAAAAAGATAAACAAGAGTGAACTTCATAACAACACTAGGTAAATATCGAAAAGGCACACATGGCTTTGGTTTTAAACTGACATTTGGACATAAGAAAAATAAGTCTTTGAAATGATTTTAAGCATCCTAATGATGTTATCTCACTCTAAAGATATGATCAACCATTTGTTTCAAGACTCAAAGACACAAAACTTAAAATGAGTTGGGTACCATAATGACACCTTTTTCAATCAAGTGACACACATAAACAAGATTTTTCAAAAGACTAAGGCACATACATAATTTTAAATGGGTGATGTAACACCTCCTCAAACAAAAGAGTGATTTATATAAAAAACTCATTTTGACATGGTATGTAAAATAGATATTTTAGACTCAAGACCATGTAGGAAAGGATAAAATGACACAAACACCAAAGTGTAACATCTTAAATCCTAAAGCTGACAAGGTTGCATAATATTGCCAAATTCTATCAATATACTCACTTTTGAGAGGATTTTAATTGTTAATCCAAAATATAAAATTGCATGAAAAGTAGGGTTTTTAGGACCCCTATTCTCTCAAGATTTTTTACTAACATGTGACTTTCAGCTACTTTCCCTACATCAATAGTATGTCCATGGCAAGTGGGGTTGTTTTAACTATAAATTTTAGCTCATTTTTAGATGCTCCCAAGTATGGATAACACTATAAATACTCACATTAATTAGATCCATGTCAACTGGCTTGTTATGAAAAGGTCTTATCCTTTTCACAACTACTACATCCATTACTTGCTCAGTGCAGTGTGATGTTCAAGTTGATCATACATTCTAAGGAAAATAGTCACTAATATAGGTATTTTAACCACTCAAAATATTATCCTAGTGATTCACTAGCTTAGTTTATATACCCCATTATGGAATGAGGTTGAAATGATGTTGGCAGATGAATTCCTAGGTCAACGCTTCCCTAAAAACCCCATGAGGAGGAAATGAAATTCTACTCACAATCCAAAATTCATAAAAACAAAGATAATTGAAATGACTTTGAGGTAATTTTGAGGTCACCTAAACCATATAAATTAGGGAGGGCCTTGGTGACTTTATTTTCATGCTTCTAGACTAAAGTGACAAAGGAAAATAATGAGTGCTTTTGGTAACCCAAATTCCCTAAAGGGGATAAAGGGAGATCATATACACATCACTTATTTTGATAAAATAAATAAATTTCAACAAATAAGCATGAAATGAACAACTCTTAGGAGTATGTAACTAAGTTTGAACATTCATTTTAGTCCACCAAAACAAATTATATTATGAAATTTGAGCCCCTTGGCATTAGTTGTTTATAAAAATTGAAAAAAACTTCATAAATAACTAAGGCATGAAAATAGGTAAGTTCATTTTAAGCACCAAAATATTGAAGATTTAACGATGTTCAAACTTTTCTTTTTCAAACTTAGGACCTATAAATTATTAGAGGGTTTGCTTGCTTAGAAGCCCAAAATCAAGTGAGAAAATAATATTTTGAAATGAGATCTCAAGTTTCTTATTTTCATCTTAAAGAGATTGACATCGATCCATGCAGGGACTGATTTTGGTTAATAGAGATTGATGTTGGTCAATCCACATAGGGATCAACATCGATCAAGAAGATCGATGTTGATTCCTATAAAAACATAAAAAAAACACAATATTCTTTGATAGAAAATATGATTAGAAAAATAAACCTAAAAATCAAGTATCTCTCTTGATCCTACAATAAAATGGTTAAACAAACAATAACCACATTCTTAGACACAAAATAAGATCCAAAATACTCAAGAAAAACCCTCATTAGTCATGTTTCTATTGTGTTCTATTTTTTTTGCATAGGAACAATTTTAGTTATGGTAATATCAACTTTGGTCCATAGAGGGATAATCAACATCGGCCTGTGAGAATTGGTATTGACCCCTATCAATGTTGACCCCTATGAAGGGGGGAGGTTAGTCTTGTGTTAGTCTCATTAAAAAAATGAAATGAAAGCACTAAGATCCTAACACCTCTAGCCTAGACACTAGGGAGATATTAGGTGATAAAAATAAAATGAAAGAACAATAAAAACATAAAATACATAAAACTTTTACCTTCCTTAGATCTCTAAATGCCTTTGTTGAATGGCTTGCTCAGCTTGTGTATCAAGAAGTCTTTGATAATGGAGGTTTCCTGGCTCCTTCTCTCCTTGGCACCTTGGATTGTGATGTTGCTTGGCTTAAGATTTGGGCATGGTAACATTAATTTATAATAATCTAGGCATTATAACACTACATTACATAGCATTTTAAATATATTTATACATAATAACTTTGTACCAAAGTAACTTATGGCTCAATAGGCAAGGCCTTATATTTATAGAGTTAGGAATTAACTCTCACACAAGGTGAGTTAAGGTTAATTTTAGGCTTGGAATGGATTAAAACTAAACCTAGGTGAGTTAAATCTAACTCCAATTGAGTGAATAGTTATCAAGTAATTCTAATTTTTTATTACTAGGCATGGCTCTCAAATAAGATATTTTAGGATATTTTCAAAGAGCTTGACAACTCATAAAGGCAATGGATATTTTCAAATACCTTATGAATGAAAGGCTAAGGTATTTTGAATTTTTGAATTTCCTTTTTTAGATATTCATTAATTTAAAATGGATAATTCAACATAGAATGTAATCTTGTTTAGATTTTTGTTAATTTTGATTAACCTTTTTGCTCTTTCAAGATTTAATTAAGCGTGCAAGTGCCCCAATTAATAGTTCCATAGGCTAGATTGATAGTTGTTATGCCATAAGGTGATTAGGGATGAATCTATGGGAGGTTATTATTGAATACTATAGAATACCCCAATTAAGGATGTCTCAAAAATGATTTTGAGCTTTGATGAATGATGCTCGATAAAATTTAGGACGTTCAGTGATTTCTAGGATTAATTTGTAATGGTTGGTGGGAATCATTCTAAAGTTTGATTAGAAGCCACTTGTGGCCAATTTTAGGTGTCTAAATTTAACATATCTAATTTATAGTGGGGGAATATTTTGGAAACATTTCCTCCACATTGTTACTTATATCAATTTTTAGATTTATCCATATATATATTAGGGGCATGCTTTAGAATCATGTCATCCATGCTTATAAAGGTATCTAAATTAGCTAAATCACATAGTTATATGATTCAGATTTATTATTTTGGTATAATTATATACATTGGTACCATTTTTATACATAGTTTCAATATGAGACAAATATAAGGTGCATATGCTATACAACATGTGCCTGATATTACAAAATCCAAAATAGTTTTATATTTCAAAACCATTGCATGTATTAATAACCTACATATTTTTATGGAATTTATAAAACCAATCTAATGTAGTAGTTGGTTCCCATTTTGGTATGTTTGAGGTGATAAAATCAATTAATCTTTCTAATTTTTAGGTTAGATCTAATTATATCATCAAAACTCAGTAGGTTATAAATTTAATTGGGTTCCATGGTTAAGCTGATCTCAACTGCTAGGTGACAGCTCACTTTTGTTCCAAAGTTAGGGCAAGTTCCTTATTATCACTTTCTCTATCTCCTTATACATATTCAATTTAAATATTTATATATATTTATAATAATATCAATTTTAGATCCTTATAATGATACATATTTTGAAAAATAAATTTTCAATAAGAAAGGTAGTTACATTAGCACATAAGTTTACTCCTAAACCTTAGTATTTAAATTTTAATCTATTTAAATTAATTATAACCCATATTATATTCAATGATTTCACATTGTAACATGATCTTGGTTGTAGTTAAGTCACCAAAAAAATACTTAAATTCAACTCAAGCAATGACATGGTGTGCACACACACCCAAGTACTTATTCATGTCCTTTGAACTAGTAATTTCATTACTAGATTAAGTGGGGGATGTAAAATATATTTTGTGATTATTTACTACATTATCCTTGTATAATTATAAAACTTAGACCTTGTTTGTTCCTCTTACTCCTACACATGCCTTGCTTTCACAATCCTTGTATCTACTCTATCTATTTTCCCTTGGGATATCTTTTAGTCAAACTAGTATTATATCAATGCCACAAATATTCTATCTTGAAATTCTTCAAATGTAATTATATTACACCTCTCTAAGTTCTCAACCTATACCTACTATCCTACTCCTTAGACACTAACATCTAAGATAGACATTAGTGTCAACATTACTATATTTCCTGAAAGTGTCAAGTGCCCTAAAGTCTATAATTTGAAAATTAAACATACTTCAATAGTAAAACTAAGTGATTTAATGTGATTCATCTCCTAATAGGATTGGTATAAATAAAATATCAACCCTCAGTCTTTCCTCACTTCATAATCAAACCAAATAAACCAAGGCCATTAATAAAAACACTCTATCAAGAATCTAATTGATCAAAGCTTCCTTACTTATGCACTGGTCATAGGTAAACACATTTACATATCTGAAGTACTAAAGGAGAATTAATAAGGTCTTATTTTCATATTTAAAATCTAGGTCAATTTTATATTTGCTTTACACACACTATATGATTTACACACAATCCAACACATAAGGGAGAATAACATGAGTATGAGGAAATATTTTGGAGTATTGGATATGTAGGAAACATACTTTGATTATGGGGTCAATGGGGTCATATCAAAATCATGTGCTCACTAACCCATTTTCACCCAAGGTCACATTGAAAATGAAAATCTAGGATTTTATCATTTCAAAAGGAGAGATAATCCATGACTCAAATCTGAATGCACCAAAGTGAAGGTAAAGTAAAACAAGGAATCATCTAGGTGGTTGCATATTGTTTTACTAGATATTCCATATAAGAAACAAGTGTTGAACCTAGATAGTAGTGTTAACAAAAACATCTAGGGTTGATGTAACTTTTTAGAGAGCTAGAAGCACCAGATCTAAAATTTGATAATTTTTCTAGAACCATCTTCATGCCTATTTTTAGCCTGTTCCTAATCCATATCTGTACTAACATCATAACAAGCTAAGTACACCAATTTTTTTCATTTTATATATCTAAAATAGTTTTAATTTATATTAATATCTTATCTTAGTTTAATAAATTTAGTATGGTATATATGATTTTAACATTTAATTGGTTTGTTATAGATCTGATATTCACCCTTGTGCCCTATCATTTCTATATCCTTAACCATATCTACCCAAGATGATCCACATCAAAATTAGGATTAAATAGAGACAAATAATATTAATTATGTGTGGTGATAAACTATTGATTTAGCTAATTATTTTTAGATCATTGAATTGGATGAGTGGGTTTGGTTAGTTGAACTATTCTAGGAGATTGTGGGATACATTTTTCATGGGATGATCTTGAATATACCATTATAACTCATCCACTTTTTAGTGCTTATTTAGTGAAGTGAATTAAGGGTGGATAATATATAGATACTAACCTAAATTTAAAATCGCTATATAGTGTAACTCTTGGTTTATGTTACTCTCATTGAATCAGTTAAATATAGGTTGGATTACTCAAATTATTTGATAGATTATATTACATTGAGATTTACTATAAAATTTCATCTATAAAGTGAATTAAAATGGATGAGGCTCAACCTAAAGATGATTAAATGAATTAAAATTTGAGTTTTATAGCTTGGTGGGTTGAGAAGTGAATTTACCTAGATAAATTAGCTTCAGATAAACTAGTTTTTTCCATTTAAGGAATTTAGTTGGATAATGATTAGATTAGGCAAAGGTGATGAGTGAAATAATTACATATAAATCTCAGAGTCTATATCAATTTATATATTTAGTGGCATGATGGGAGAAGTCACTCAAGGAAACATTCCTACTCTATTTATATGTTATTATTTAGTGAGCATCATCTAAGAGTGAGGAAGTGTTTTTTTGAGGTTTGATTGTCTTATTTTTTTGTTGTTTTGGTTTTATATAAGATTATATGGTTGTTTTTGAAAATGTGTTACTTGTTGATTTTTTATTTTGAAGGATTAAATGTTTGGATAAATTTTTTTAAAAAAAGTTATTTGAAAGATAAAGTTTTAAAATAAATTGAACAAACTAAAATTATTTTTGAAAGGATAAATGTTAAAAATAAAGTAAGAAAATTTTGTTGTTTTTTTTAATATATACTATGCAAATGCTAATGAGATAAAGGTTCAAAATTAATGATATGAATGTTGATTTTATTATGTTATTATTCTATGGATGTACATAAATTTAGTTTCGTTAACTAAAAATACATGTTTTTATTTCAATTTTTGAACGAATTTAACTAAAGATAAAGGAGTAGTTTAAGATTCAAGATGCATGCATAAAAATTCATCTCTAGTTTTTAGATTGTAAGAATGTAAATAAATACCTAAATTATAAAAATCAAATTTAAATGTACATTTTCTATTTTTAATTGATTTTATTTATTTAATCTAACATGAAAATGTAAAATCTTGATCTAAGTATAGATTTAGTTTGAATTTATAGAAGTGTGAAAAAATGAAAGAGAGGTTTGTAAATTTGATATTTTCTTTTAGTTTTTTAAAATATCTATGCTAGTGGATATGAAATTATTATTTTTTATTTGTGTGTGTGTGTGTGTGTGTGTGTGTGTGTGTGTGTGTGTGTGTGTGTGTGTGTGTGTGTGTGTGTGTGTGTGTGTGTGTGTGTGTGTGTGTGTGTGTGGAGAGAGGTATAAATTGGAAGGATGTGGGTGTTTGTAAATGGGATAATTTTATCCTTTAACTATAAAAACTAACATGCAAAACTATGTTCTTTTGAATTTTATATATGCAAGTAAAATTCTAAGAAAAATGAATGATTTACAATGTCAAGATGTGAAACAAAAGATTTGTTTTTGTGTTTTTTAATTATTTTATTATATGAAAATGAAAATAATTAACAAGATATGATATAATAAAAAAAATGAACAAAAATAAAGAAAATAAAATTCTCAAACTTGATCAAAGTAAAGGATAAACTAGAAGAAGAGATTGTTTAATCTGGAAGCTTCTTGAACCTTGGGCTGTTATATCCTTAGATTTTTATTCAATGAAAACTAAGGATTATATAAAAATAAGAATTTAAAAATAAATGGAAAACACTAATACAAATTTAAGGAAAATAATGGTTGGTTATCGCAAACAAGAAAGCATCGTGCTATGAATTTTTTAGCTTCTTATTCCAATTTTCCATGGTGAAGAAAAAATTTATATAATATTTGGCCTAATTTCTCAAAAAAATATAATTTAAATTTTATATCTCTCAAAAATTATATATTCACTTCTTTAGGAAAATTTTAGATCTAAATTTTATGGTAAAGAGAGTTATTAGTAGGAAAATAATGGTTATTACATGTGGGAGTTAATAAGATCTAGCTAAGAGCTTATTACATAGGACCTAGAGTTAGATAAAATTTACTTGAGAATTATATTAAGTGAACTAGAAAATTTGGGACCCAATTATATAAAAATAGGAATCAAATTTAAGCATCAAACATGAAAAACATATGGCAACACTTGTATTAGGAATAAAATTAGAAGTGCATACAATAGTGGTGAAACTACCACTATATATAAATGGTTATTACATAAATATTATGATGGATATTAAAAAAATTATGGTTATTTCAAAACTATTGTGGTGGTTGAATGAAATACCATGGAAAAATTTTAACCACCATGGTAATTCTACCTTGCACTCCAAAGATCCTACATTTGAAATGTTTAAGCTTTAAGAGACCTAAAGAGAGGGAAATTGGAAAAATAAGGAGAATGTCAAGTTTAATAATATTGTTGTTTATCTAGTTCTTTACATCATCATCAAATATCATAAAAATGTAACACAATGCAAAATTTGGGTGCGTACATATTGATCCCTTAAGAAGGCACATTTAATGAGTTAAAAAGGGTTTTTTCTTAAGAAATGGTGAACTTTATGGAGAATTATGTTTAGATAAATTACCTCATTTAATTATGGTGTGTTACAAAGATAATCAATATTCCCTCATAAAATAAAATAAAATATCAAGAAGATAGTGCAATATTATGATAAAAGAATAAATTGTACTAATTAATCAAAATGCAGATGAGATTTACTCACCATTTATATGGGGATGAAAATATGAAATAAATTTCATGTTATGGGACCAATCTCATTGATATATGAAGACTCATCAACCTAAAATAGATTATAATGAGACTTAAATGTGAAATTAACATACTTACAAAATTATAGTAAATAAAGCACATTAAATTCATCATCTAAACTATCTCATATTAATATAATCCTTTTTTTTTCAAAGTGAAAATCCATCCTTTCCTTTAGTCTAGTAATGAAATTTCTAGATTAAAGGAAATAAATAAACCTTGAGTGCGTGTGGCACACTTTGTATTTTTTACTAAAGAAGTTGATTATTTCAATTGCATCATGATAGAATCTATAATAACACATGGATTAGTTAATTTCCATATATAAAATTTTTAATCCTAAATTTGAAATTTCAAAGGTAAATATAAGGAGAGAATACATCTACATGTGTGTTACATTATGTTACTTTCAGATGCTGCTCATGTTGTGACAAGTGGAGAGGGGATGCATTTTGGTCTTGTTGATTTTATATCTAGGGAAAAGAACAATCCCTTGATTTGTGACTATATTGACTAGAATCACTAAGATAGATGTGATCCCATTTCATGAGATAAGATATTGGAGAAAACATGTCCTCTTGATGAAGAAATTTAGATATAGTTGATTATGTTGAATTATTTTAATTTTTGAGAGTGATCACATCTCAAATTTTGGATTTAACTAATAAATACCATGAGTTGGAGAGTTTCATTATTTTGACTCTTAAAAATGAGGATAATTAGTCCATGTACCAATCTCTAAAAATGTTGAACAATGATGGGTTCACTAATAATGATGTCAAGGTTATTGAGTGTCATTATATTCAAATGTACATCACCCACAATAAAAATAATTGAGACACAAAATGGGTTCACTAGAAGGAATTCAAACACCATTAAACATTGTTAAACCTTAACGTACATTACATTCACATATCAAATCACGTTGCTAAATATGGATCTAGTTACATGATCAAAATATAATGAATAATATTCATTCCCCCATCATGATCAAATTTATAATATATTTGAAATGAAATGGATATTTTACCATTGGATTTTATACTTTTCTCTTTCAACCTTGAAACTTTGAATGTATAAAATTTGAATTTAGAAAAATTTAATACACATGAGTATGAATAGGTATTATTTCCCCCTAAATATGTGCTACTGATATATAATTATACGAATATATATACTATAAAAGGTAACATTCATAACCTACAATTTTTATATTGTAAATTTTTTGTATATGCCCATATATATGCATCAAAGTGTGCATGATTATGTACTCTAAGGTTTTTCAAAGTGAGTTCATATTCCTATCATATGATTCTAGAATATATATCAATGTGTCAATATATATCATGTTCTTTATTTTAAAAATAATTTTAACCTTTTGAAAAACTTTCTCTATTATATATTCTAGTTTTTCATTATTTTCATCTTTGTATTTTATCCTTGACTTGATTTTGAGTGAACTTGTATGTCATGTGCCCTTAATATTCATATTATTGTGTATCATTTTATAATAAGTATATAATATTTTTTGTAGTTTGAGGCTAATTTAAACCATTCCAAATCCTTTATCATGTGATTATATGTATTATTTATTAATCTTGATGGATACCCCCTTTTAATGTGAGGTATGAGAGGATCGAGTGTGTTGTATCAAAACAATAAGGTGTGTGTTTTGTAATACATTTTGATTAAATATAAATCATTTTTTTTTTTTTGATTTATAATTTTTATCATTATATTATGATGAATTTTTTTATTTGAATTTTTATAAGGTTGAATATTATACAATTGTTATTGTGTATAAGTGTAAAATTTGATGATTTTGAAAAGTTTGATTGGAACAAAGTAAATAGTATCATGCAGAAGAACACATTATGTGTGTTCCAATACAACTTAAGGACAATTAATTTAGTATGTATTGCTCAATATATTGCATGCATAAATTTTAGATAATTAGTTAGAAAGGTTTTTGAATTATCAAAAAAAATTCATATCATATAAATATGTTAGTAGAAAAATTATTTGAAATTCATTTATAAATTGACATTTTGTGATTTTAGAGCTCTAGGAGAGAAGATATGCCATAGAGGAGATTTATAATGTTGACATCCTTTGATTATGTTGGGGATATATTATATTCTGAGGATGTGCCACCCTTGGTGAGTTGAAAAATGCAAATTTTAACCTATGTAAAATTTGAAAAATTACTAATTTTTAATGTATTTTATATGTTTTTAGAGGTTATTTGGTCATGTCCACTCCTAGTTTATATTTTCAAGACCCTAATAGACTTTTATTTGGTCAACATGGGATTTTATATGGATCTATCCACTTAGCTAAAAACTCCTTGATGCATCTATTATATTCACACCAAACCTATTTACAAAGCTTTCCCCATGACAATAGTTGTGTCCTTATAAAATTTGTATTTTTATAGATTTTATATTTTGATTTTATTGATTAAAATTTTGTATGATATTACTAATGTTGTTTTGTGAACTTATGGTTGCAAAGAGATATGTGATTTAGATCTATATGTCATGGACATATGATGGAGAGTTTTTGATCTTTGATATTGATTGATGACTATAGATTGACATTAGATGAAATAGGTCTCAGTAATGTCTGAAAGATACAATTGATTTTGAATGACATGCACATGATTAATATTCTACCTAAGAGATGGGACTTAAACACTTTTACCTTATGGATCTCAATAAGGGAGATGATTGTCACTTTAAAAGATATGTGGAAGATTATGTGGTTACCAATTTTTAGATTATGGGTCACCTTATAGGGTTGGTGGGTCGCATCACATTGCTAAGGCTCATTTACATGCTTAGGATTCTTGTTAAGCCCCAAGTGATATTGCTATTTTATTATTAGAGATTACAATAGTGAATGTTCTACTTTTTTAGAATTTTGTCTATGCGTTATTAACATCATTTGTTATAGTTTATGTTGGTATGGTTTCTTTTTCATGATAATGCATATATTTTTATCTTACATTGAGGACCATGGAATGATATACTCTTAAGGTTGCACCATGTTGGCTCACTTTTATAAGGACTTTCATATATTTACTTGAGAGGAATTTAGATGAGGTAAGGGCTCAACCACATTATTACATTATTGGGCCTATGAGCACATTCAAGTTATCCAACCTTTGGTAATGTATTGAAATGAATAAAATCATACACAATATATGCAGAGCGATGAATTAGTATATCCCAAGTTATTAAATATGAGATTATGGAGTGTCATCACATACTCGATCAATTATTTACTAGGCATATTATCTAGTAGCCCTATAGGGGTTATAAAGGGTTTATAGAGGATATATTGGAGTTAAGAGGCATTATGGTGAGTTTTTGGCTACACCACCAATGTCATGAGATGAGTGATTTTATTTTGAGCATCCTATTAGATAGTTTGGTATCCCACAAGATGTGTCCTCAACACCATATGTGTGGTGATGATCTATGAGGGATCCACTATGAGAGGAGTATATGGTATGACTGGGTGATATGGACTTAGATCCCATCCCTTTAGTGTATGTGTATATATTTATTTATACACCATATGTAAATCATGTTGTTTATAAACTAGATTATATGCAATGGTGATTAACACTTAGGTGGCCTATTTTGTTCCTTTATCATTACATGCTCAATTAATTATCTATAAGTCATATTGTGTGGTAGTAATATAATGGATATGGATGGTTTCCATAGGATAAATTAGACTTAAGAGTCATTCCAGTGAGTTTTTGGTTACACCACCAATGTCCTGAGGTATACAAGTGATTTTAAATTGATCTTGTTACTAGATAGTTTAGTATTCTAAAGGATGTGCCCTTATCACCATATGGGTAAATATGATCTATGAGGGATACACTGTGAGAGGGGGATATGGGATTATTGAGTTAAAGAGAATTGGATGCCATTCTATTAGCATATGTGGATCTAATGATTCAGACACAATATTCAAATGATGTTTTTTGTACACTAGTTTATACATGATGGTGATTAGCATAAATATGGCCTATTTTGTTCCTAGTTGTAGTAGATGATGTTCATGTAGTAAATATTGATGAAAATTTAGGTGTTCAAAATATTGTATCCCTTAGGGTCCTCTTGGAGGTATGTGTGTGTGTGTGTGTGTGTGTGTGTGTGTGTGTGTGTGTGTGTGTATATATATATATATATATATATGTATGTATGTATATATATATATGTGTGTATATATATATATATATATATATATATATATATGTATATGTATATATATATATATGTATATATATAAATATATAACATTGGTATTGATTTGATGTATAAACATAAAAAATCTACACACCATGATTTATAATGTCAAAATCCCCATAGACCACCATAGGACCCCCTTGGGACCAAGCCTAACCATAGTCAGTTTGACCAAACTAGATTATCCAACCTTTTGCCCACTTTTACCCTTCACCCTCAATTATCAATTGTTCAGATGATCACTGATGGTCACCTTGACTATTGATGGTAAGGGTGCATTTCTTTAACCACCAACATGTAAGTCACCCACCTTGATTTTCTAATAATAGCTTATCTAGATCCATGTGTAAGCCATTACATGACTAAGATATAATTAGAAAACCCATTTAACATCTTTTTTTAACTCTCTTGTCTTGCCTATAAGAAGAGATGATCAAGGAGGTGAGATCCATCTAAAATTGTTATCTAGAGCTTGGGTATCTAGAGTTCCTTTATTTTATAGGTCAATCATCATTAGCAATCCAATAGTCCAGCCACCATGTCAGAGAGCCAACTTGTCTCCATAGCTCTGTCAAAGCACCAAATACAGTTACTCTACTAAAATCACTTTATACTCCACTAATGATTCAACCACCTCAATCAATCACTTGATTAACCTTATACAAGATAAGTATTTATTTTCAGTATTTAATTAACTTATTTGCCTTTTTTACTCAACCCAATACCAACCCTTCTCTTAGAATCTCACCTTTTGATCCCATAAGTCAACCATTTATCAACCCATTTCTACACATAGTAACCACTAATATTTATCTCAACCACTGATGGTTTGCCCAACTGCTAATGGTTAACTTGATCATCAACAATCACCTTAACTATTGATGATCACATTAACTGCTAATGGTCATTATGGTAGGAACTAATAAAAAGTTATTTCCACCTACCCACCCTCATCCAAATACAATTTTCTATGTCCCTACTTATTCATAGAGCTCTACCTAATTTTATAAAGTAGATCCAAGCCATTTAGCACTAATATTGACTTTTTTATCACTAATTTAGTCATTTCTAGTCTATTTCTTTAGCAAGAATTTATTGTATTCAATTTAACTATCTTTGTTATGAATGCAAGTAATTTATATTATATTAATAAACTTAGTTATTTAAAACATGTAGATTGATAGCCCCAAAGGAAGCTCTTGCTTCTGAGATCTAACTAGCACTAGGTAATCCACTTAGCTATCTATCTAACAAACCATTTGATTTAGTGTTGTATTACTCATAGATCATCTTCCCAAGCTAAAGATGAGTTATTCACAATCATCTAATTCAATGTTCATAAAACCAAACATGTTTTTCAACTATACCCATATTTATTTTCTTCTTTCTTTCTAAAATATATGATGAGATTTAATGAAACATTCTAGCATACCCGGTGGGACCTTGAGTCTTTATGTTGGGTTTTTTTAATTTTCATATGTATTTTCTTCTCTCTATCTATGCACATTAACAAAACTAAAATTTTATTTTGGGTTTAAAATCAAGTGCATCCATTGCTTGCTTCTAATTTTAGCTCACTTTAAATTACGGAACAATAATTTTATTGTAGAGTAAATTTTAATGCACACATTAAATGAAACCACATTCATCAATTAAACATAAAACAATCTTGAGATAAGGCCTAAATAAGATTTCATCACTTAGTGGTCACCTTAACCTTTCCCTATGATCCTACTTAATGATCATTACTAAGAGGAGAAACAACTCAACTCTCTAGTTGAATATAAACTATGGAAATTAATATATATTGGCTAAGCACCTGACACCCTTATCACTATGGTGTGTGAAGTGATGGGGTAGGCCCCAATATCAAGCCACATATTTATTCCAAATATAAATCTTTTTTATCACCTAAATAACCTAAAACAAAACTTGGATTGCTTATATAGTACCTAATCGATAAACCTACTTATATCACACATTCTCCTAACCTAAGGCATAAGCTAAAAGTGAGATTAAAATTAACCATAGGATTTTAACATAATCTAGAGTGAGTTGGATTTCCTTGATCATTTTCTTGCTTTTTCTCTATTTGAGTTTTAAGATTTTTTGTGTTTTCTTCTCATCCTACTTCCATGGTTCTTCCTCATCAAAAACAAAGAGACTTAGAAAGTCAAGACCCATCTATATATTATCAAATCTCCTCTACCTCTTCATCCATGGAGTATATCTCAGATGCTAAGAGTTCTCCTCATCACTCTAACACTTCTAGTGTGCCTTGGTTAGTTTCTCAAGGCAACCTAGACTTTGTTTCCTTTTTAGATAATAAATCGGTAGACTTGTAGCATTATATAAACATAGTATCTCATTGTACACCCATTCCAATGCCACCTACCAATCCACCCTATGACATGACATTAGGATTTTCATGTAACTCTTTTGTTGTCATTGTCACCACCTAGATGTTAGCTAGTCAAGCCTTTGCCTCAGTGGGCAAACCATTTAACACAACCATATAGAACCAACTAACTTAACCTTATAACACCTAAACACCTCCTAGACTAACTAAAATTATCCCAACAAGGTTGTCACCCAACCTTTACCTACCCATACCCCAATTACCGTTGGGGTGTCCACTACCACCACCACTACCATTACTTTATCCATCTCCACTCCACTTCAAAATGTAATGGCACCCATACCTTCTACCTTGCCTCTTATCACTACTAGGGTTACCACTTATCCCTTACCTATAACTCAACCACCTATGCCCATTTAGGAATACATACCCTCTACCCAACCACCAATGAACACATATTCATATGTGGCTTCAACCTAACCACCTACAACCACTTACCTATATGTGCCAACTTATCAACCTTTAGAAAATTACCAATACATCACTCAACTACAACCACACCATGCACCTTATAACCCTTTAGGTGCACTACCCCAAAAAAACCTAATGAAAATGTTCATGGACAATATGAATACTCTAGATTCATCCATCTCTAGGTCTCACAATATCATATCTTATGACCAGATCTATAAGGAACCCATTCACCCATCTATGCCTATTAGGCCATATCCTCCTCAATGGTAACTTCCAAATTTCTCCAATTTTTAGAGTAAGGAAGATCCCCAACAATACCTTATGACATTTAGGCATCCATTATTTGATTGCCTATGATGATGCCCACCTTCTCCACACTTTTATTATGCCTTTGTTAGGACTACCATTAGACTGGTATAGTACCTTAACCAAGCATTCCATCTTCTCCTTTACCCAAATGGCTCAAAATTTCTTAGAACAATTTTTGATAAATATCTCCAAGAAAGTTTTCATCACTTTCCTCTACTCTATCCAATAGTTTAATGATGACTCTATTTCTAATTTTATCACTTATTAGAGGATCCTAATAAATCAACTTTCCTTTTCCCTACCTCAACATGAACTCATAGAGTTCTTTACTTGAGCATGTGCCAAGCATATCTCCTCTACACTATGTGTCAAAAACTTCCAAACCTTTGATGAAGCTTTTACCATGCTGTGTGAGTTGGAGAATAGATCCATTGACAAAGGAAAGATAAAACTAAGAAATAAGAACTTTACCTACAAAAACAATGAGGCTTCCTCCTCCAAACTAAACAACCAAACCAAGGGCACTATGAATGTGGTTATACTTAAAAAAACATCACCATTATTTACCAACTAATTGAATTCTTTTAGTTCATTAAAACAAAACATGAAAATCCAAAATTGGAACACCCAGAAGAAATTTACTCCACTTAGAGAGTCTTATGCTTCAATCCTAGAGAAGATATTGAAAGATAATATCATACAACTTCCTCCTATAAAACCACCTCAAAAATTTGATTCTTCTCATCTTGTACCTATTTGGTATAACTAGAATGATCTATGTGCCTTCCATTGAGTGACAAGGCATGATGTTAGTAGGTGCAACACCTTCAAGAGCATTATTTAATCTCTCATTGACATGTAAGATTGTGTTGGATAACCCTAATATACCTCAAAACCATGCCCTTGACATCATTAGGTAGCATTTCCCTAATCATGTGCCTACCAAGAATGAGATCAATAAGGTTGAATTCTCTCATAATACCCATACTATTAACATGGTTTTTGGTACACTCATTACTAAAGAACCTACTAACCAACATATCTATTCCTTACCCTCTCCATTTATTGAGATAATGAAGTGACCTTCTCCTATTTTGAAGACCCAAACCTAGGAATCCCCCCTTTCTCCTCCTCTACTTATTGAGGTAGTGGATCCATCAACCCCTTCTTTCATTGACATATCAAAATAAGCACCTATCTTACCTTCCCCATCAACCACTGAGCAACTTAATTCCCCTTTGGAGACCATCCCTAAAGATAAAACCCCCATGTATACACTTCACATAAAGGATCCACCCACTCAAACCTTGCATCTTTAAATTAAGGAAAAGGGTGAGCTGACCACCCCTCTGTCTCAACCTATGGGCTTATCTTTCAAGTCCACTATCTAGGGAATAAAGCTAGCCTATAAACCATTCTATAGGTTAGTGCAAAAATTGGAATTTTCCTCCAACCTTGACATGGATCGAGTCACCTTCTAGTATAAATTAGGGCTACCTTATATCACCAGGTAAGAACCTATAACCATGCATTTGGAAAACTAACCCCCCACTTCTGCTATTTGAAATCCTACCCTACCTACCAAACCAATAACAACTTCTACCAACCCAATAATTCCTAATCCATCTAAATCACCTAAACCCCATGAAACCAAACCATGTTCTCCAACCAAGCTAACCAGACTAATTAAGACACTTGGTACCCTCCGTAAATAGAGTCTTAACCACCCATCTATGAATATGGAGCTTACCTCACCAAACCCAATGACCAAGTGCCAACCCAAGTCAACTAAGGGATTATAAGTACCAAAAGGATAGAGAGTTAAAATATTACCTCCCTCTACCTTCCCTTCTATCTTGGAACCTCATCCCTCCACTCTAATTAGAAATTTAGTTGTCTTAACCAAGACCCAACCATTGTTGTTGGCTAAACCAACACACTTGCTTTCTTACACACCTATTTTCACCAAACCATCAATAACTAAACTACGTATTCCTAAAACCTCCTATCTCTACTTTCTCAACCACTACCTTTCCAAAAACAAAACCACCAACTAAATGCACTACCTTACCTAAACCTTCTATCACTAAACCCATTACCAAAAGGGCATTCATCTTAATAACAAAGACCAAAACCCCTAAAGCCTCTCCACCTTTATCTAAATCCTACTCCACCATTTTCCAATAATCACTACAAGCTTCTTGCTTAACCTTAGCCCCTATCAAGTCATTCGACCCTCTCAACTCAAAACCCACCTAGTATAATGACCACCATGTGTGATCTTATCATAAGACACTAGAGCATGACACAAATAACTAAAAATATCTCCAAACCATTATACAACATATTTATGATGAGAATTACCTATTAATAGATGAACCTCCCATGAACCCTATACAAATCCAACCAATAATAGTACCCTCTACCTAATGCCTACCTACTCCTCTACTCTCACCTTAGACTGATGAAGAACCAAATGAATCTCCTACCCTAGTTCCTCCCTCTATCCATACCATTTATGTGGTTACAAGAGCACAATAGAAGGATAAGGGGAAGGCCAAAGTATCCATCCCATGTACATTCCAATATTTTACCTCCCAAACAAACCCTACCCAAACACCTTCATCTTCAATTAAACCCAAGGTATCTATCTCAGGTAACTCCTAATTTAATCCTTGTGAGTCCGTCAAGAGAGTGGTGCTCAAAAAACTCCACTAGACCTAGGCAAAGATGAGCTTATATGAGTTGATTACCATTTCACCTCATCATCACCAAGTAATGATAGAGGCATTGTAATTGGTAGAAGTCCAACCTAAATACCCTCAACCCTTGGAAACCTTTATTAGTGCTCTCCAAATTTCCAACCTTGTTACCTTCAAGGATTCAGAAATACATTCTATCCTTTCCTTTTTATCTGCATTTTTCCTTGCTCCAAAGTCTATTCACACATAAGAAAAAGGAATCTCGTCCCATCCTATATGAGGGGTTAATTCTTTTAATTGAAGGGAATTGCTAGAATAAGGCCATTGTAAATAATCCTTATTCAGGAAAACATAAGGATTTATGGAGTAATAAGAAAGAAAGAGTAAAAGGGAATGAAAAAGCTAAACTCAAACTCTCAAGCTTCAATAACTAGACTGATGAGGAAATAGAGTGGGAAAGTTCTAAAAATATTGGGGAGAAGAGTATGGAGGAAGAAGAAGGAATAGAAAGTGGGCATTCAAATTCCAGTGAGGAAGAAGAAGCGCAAGAGAAGAATGAGAAAGAAGGAGTCACTATAGAGGAAAAGTCTGATAACAGTAACCATGAGTCTAAGGAAAACTAGCAAGTGTTTGAGGAATTTCAAAAAGATCTAGATGATCCTGCTCAGGACCCTGATTTGATTAATGAAAAGGAAAATCTAGTTCAGGTTGCTAACCAAATGTTGGAAATGGGAGCTCAAGTAAAGGAAGTAAGTAACAAAAATGGAAGCCCTGTTGAAACAAAGGAATAAAAAAGAATGGAAATGGAGGACAACATTGAAAAAGGTGGAAGCAGTCCTAAAAAGAATACTAAAGGTTGGAGGGAGAATAGGCAGAATGATGAACCTACTAGAGTGGCCCATTGCAAAGCTGATGCTACTCTACAATTTGATTTATGGACGTATAAGGAGATAATGGAAATAAATAGGAAAATGAAAATAATGGAGGGTAAACAGGAGGCAGTTTAGAACAACATCAATAATATGGAAAATCAGTTGAGGGATATTCCCATAAAACTCAAAGATTATGAGAACAAACTAAGGGAACTCATAAAAGAAAGCAGATTAAAGATGGAGGAGGTAACCTCTAGTATTTGTGCTGCTGCTGTTAACATAGGAAAAAGAGCAAATGAGGAAATCAAAACTTTGGAAGGGCCTAGCAAGAGAGCTAGACAAAGCTCAAGAAAGAAGGCTATGCAAGAGGGATCTACGCAAGTGACTGCTGCCATCTAGGATACTATTGCAAAAGGTAAGGAAGCAGTGAAGATGATATTGGAGCTAGAAGAATAGTTCCTGGCTCTTTTAGTAGGTTCTGCTAGCTGGTTGTGTTTTTTGGTCTTGGTACCTAGTTTTTTGAACTTTTACTTTGGAGTTTCTAGGTCTCTGTAAAACCTAGGGTTTATCTTTGGCTATTCATTTGTTAGCTTCAGGACTTTGTTTCTAGGTTTTGTTACTTCGATGAAGTAAGCTTAAGGCTTGCCTGTGGATGTTAATGTTTTATCTTTCTCCTTTTGTTCAGGGTTTTGGGGACCCTTCAAAACCTATTTTTACCTTAATCTAAAACCTAGATACCCCTCTCTTTATTACTACTTAAATCAACCAAATACACATTAAATAGGTCATGACTGATGGGGGATATAATATTAACGTTATCTTTTCCCATGCCTATAACTAACTCAACATTCTAAATAATGTCATGTCCAAAATATCAGTCATCCTTTATTCCTTTAATGACACCATGAATACCACCATAGTAATGGTTGTCTTTCATATCTGTGTAGGACCTCGTATGCTCCCTAAACTTTTCTATGTAGTGGAAGGTGAATTCTAATATAATGTTTTGCTTATATGACCTTGGATCTACTCTATGGGTTGCATCCCCTATACCCTACATCATTACAGTAAGTTTGAGCACAAGGGCTAGTTCATTACCACCTAAGCTTACCCAAGACCCTTCTTGACATGCAACATGACCTACTGAGCCAATGATGTCCTCTTACATCTATCTATCACACCCTCTTGATACCAAAGACAAAACCTCCACCATGAAAGAGGAAGTCACTCTTCCTTCTACCAATGAGGCATCTACTAGTTCATCTATCCCCTTTGATTAGATCCCCACCTCAAACCCTTTGGAATAAACATTCCACCATATTTCATTGGGGGAGTATCACCTCCTTACCCTTAATGCTTTCCCTACTCCCTAAGAATATGGGAAACTTGACCACCAACACGGGTATGACCCTAATGTTATAACCATTATTCCATTTGGACCTTCACACTATAAAACATGTTTCATCTATGGGGGAATTGACAAACCCATTAGCACTTCCACTACCTCTTTTTTAGCTCGAGCATTTATCATCAGTTTCTCCTACCTCGATAAACCAAGCTTTGCAAGACTTACCTCTATAGGTGTGCTTGGAAATGATTTGGTCTTAGATGATATGAGTATGGCCCACATGAGTTTATTTCCATTGAAACTAGAAATCTTCATGGAAAACAATGGCCTTAGTTTCATCCTACCTAATAAGAAGCACACCAAACCACCTATCATCACCCTTATTGAGGAAGATACCCCTTTTTCACCAATCTCTTCTCCACTTATGTGTGAGGATGATGACATCATCCCACCTAATTTTGTTTCATCAACATGATCAACCTTAGACCCCTAACTTACTAAAATTAGGGGTCATCATAACCATCCCTTTGAGCCATCATGAGACGATAGGTGATGACTCTCCTACCATTAACACTATTCAGTGCCAGGATGATGACTGCATTCTCACCTACCTAGGTACCCTAGATTATTCCATCCACAAATCCATTCATCTTTAGACTTTAACCATGTTGAACTAATCCACCATGGATATAAACATGGGTACTCTAGAGGACCCTAGCATTTTCAAAATCAATCAATCACTGAATCATGAGGAGCTTCAAGATTTCCTATCTTTCCTCCAAGACCATAGCATAGCCTTCACTTGGTCTTATAGTGACATGCTTGGAATTAACCCAATATTTCTATCCATAACATAGTCACCTACTATGACACGAAACTCATCAAGTAAAAAAGTTGTTGCATGCACCCTTGCATAGCCCTTCTCATCAAAGAAGAGATTCAACATCTCTTATCTGTCAATTTTATTCAACCCATTAACTATCCCTAATGGGTCTCAAATTTCATACCTATCACCAAAGCCACAAGGGGAATATGAATTTGTGTGGACTTTAGGGACCTCAAACTCACTTTGCCTAAGGATTAATTTTCTCTATTGAGAATTGAATAGTTAGTTGATCTTACAATTAGCTATGAGATCTTATCTCTCATGGATGGATTCTTAGGTTACAATCAGTTCTTAATTGTCCCTGAAGATCAACCCAAGACCACCTTCACCACCCTATGGGGAAAATTTTGCAATAGAGTCATGACTTTTAGACTAAATAACACTACTTCAACCTAAAAACATGTTATGACCTATATATTCCATTACCTTATCCATAAGACTATTAAGGACTATGTGGATGACCTTCTTGGAAAATCCAAACTCCAAAAGGATCATTTAGCTTTCCTCAAAATCATCTTTGAGCAGATTATCCATTACCAAGTCTAACTCAACCCTAATAAGTACATTTTTTCAGTATTATTAGGAAAGATTTTGGGTTTTATTATCTACCTTCATGGAATCAAAGTTGATCTTACCAAAATCAAAGCAATCCTAGACATGCCTCCTTCAGTCAACCTTAAGCAACTTTATAGTTTTCAAGGGAAGCTTCAATCCATTCATCACTTTATTTCCTAACTTTCAGACTGATGTCAACCCTTCCACCATCTTTTGAATAAATATTTCTCTTTTAAGTGGAATAATGACTATCAAAAGGCCTTTGATTCACTCAAAATTACCTTTTGTCTCCACCTGTCCTCACCCCTCCCAAGGATGACCAACCTTTCTACCTTTATATCTCTACCACCAACCACTCCCTAGGGGTGATGCTTGCTCACCAAGATGAACAAAATAGAGAGAAAACCATCTAATACATTAGATACATGATTTTAGAGTAAGAGACTTAATATACCTACACCAAGAAACTATGATTAGCTTTAGTATTCATGGCCACCAAAATTTTCCACTACCTTCTTAATCATAAAACCTATGTCATAACCAATACTGACTGACTCAATTACATGCATTCCAAGCCATACAAAAACTAAATTATGTCTAGGTGATTCATGCTCTTGGTATATTTTGACCTTGAGTTCCTTTATTAAAACTCAATTAAAGGGCAAGTCATTTGGACTAATTGGCTGAGGCACCATTACCAGACTACCAACCCCCTCCTCTTGAGTTCCTTGATGAGTCCATCATGACCCTCTCTCAAGTGGACTTCACCTATCAAGTCACCATGTTATTTGATGGATCAAAATGTCAACATGGTGAGGGAGTTGTTATCATCCATATTTCCTTTGATAGTGAACCTTTTCCTTTGTCCTTAAATCTTGACTTTGAATGTACCTATAATATGGTTGAGTATGAAGCCCTAGTGATAGGCATTCTAATCACCTTAGCCCTTAGAGTCAAAATAATCAACATATTTGGTGAATCCCAAATTGTGTTCAATAAAATAAATGGCTCTTACCAGTGTAATAATGATGTCTTGCAATTTTACCAATAACTAGTTGATGAACTCTTAGCATCCTTTGAACACTATTGATTCCGATCAACCCCACATTCTACCAATAAGTTCATTGACACCATGGCTTCCCTTGACTCTTATATCCCATCTATGCCCTCTATTTCCAAGCTATTTATCATTATCCATAGACTTACCTAACCTTCTTATATCAAACCAAATTTTCCCACCATTTTCAATGTAGAGGAGACCCAACCTAACCTTTGGTATCAATAGACCTTTGACTACCTTAACCTTGCCATCATTCATTCTATCCTTTCTAGGAATGATCAAAGAGTGTTTATCCATAGTACCTCATGTTCCACAATTATGGGAGGAATTCTTTATAAACATGGTTTTGATGGCCTCCTCTTTTGTTTCTTATGTAGTCATAAAGCCTCTCATGCTATTAAGTAAACACACGATGGTATCTATGGGCACACTTTAGTGGCCTAAATATAGCCAAATTCATCCTTTGACTTAGCTATTACTAGCCTAGTATTAACCAAGACTACTCTTATTATGTGAAAAAGTGTGTTAAGTGTCAACAACATGTCAATCTGCATCATGCACCTAGCTATAGCCTTCATATTTCTCCTAATTTTTAGCCCTTCTCACAATGGGGTTTAGGCCTTATTGGTGAAATTAACCACCATTCCTTGTAACAAAACCATTCTATCATCACTGTGACTAAATATTTTACCAATTGGGTAGAGGTTATTCCTTTAATATTGACCAAAGTAGAAAAGAATTTCAATTTTATCAACCATCATATCATCTATCGTTTCAATGTTCCTCACAAGATTATCATCGCTAATGGTAAGTAGTTTAAGAACAAGAAAGTCTAAGGTCTATGTGATGCATTTGGAATTAAATTAATTTTATCCTCACCCTATCACCCTTAAGTGAATGGACAAGCATAATCCTATAATAAAACTCTTAACAACATGCTAACTAAAATGGTCAATAAATTTGGTTAAGATTTGAATTTTCACATCCCCTTGACCTTATGGGCATATCCTA
The DNA here is from genome assembly GCA_037957365.1 of Torreya grandis. Classification (NCBI taxonomy): domain Eukaryota; kingdom Viridiplantae; phylum Streptophyta; class Pinopsida; order Cupressales; family Taxaceae; genus Torreya; species Torreya grandis. Next base: position 113,838 of record JARHVA010003635.1, on the reverse strand, counting down.
ATAGCATTAAAACCCAAATAGGTGCTACACCTTTTTCTCTTGTGTTTGGATTGGAGGTTGTCTTGCCTCTCAAAGTCTAAATACCCTCTCTTCACATATCTTTACAAGATCTCATTATTGAGGATGATTATCATCAACACTGCTTAGTCTAGCTTGAGCTACTTGATGAGTGCCACTTATCATCCCTTACCTATCTTCATGTCTATCAAGAGAGCATGAAGGGAACCTATAAGAAACACATTAGAGTGAAAAAATTAAACATCAAAGACCTTTTCCTAAAGGAAAATAAACATGTCACTAATATGGAGAAAATTAAGCAAGGAAAATTTTCTTTCAATTGGCTTAGATCCTATATCATAACCCATAAGTATGGATTTGGAGCTTACCAATTGTCCTCTCTTAAGGGTAACCTAGAACTTGAGCTCCTCAATGCTTCACATATACATCCATTTATTTTCAAAGGAGGATCATCTTTACCTTTTGTTTTACCTTAAGCTCATCCCTTAATTTCAACCCCATTCATCTTCCTATTTTAGGGGAAACTAATTATCCATCATAGTCATATCCTAAGTACCACAAATCTACCCATCGCATGATTCCCATGGTACTTTTTTCCCCTTTATTAGGATGGATTTTAATGATCATTATCACCTAAACTTCTTTACACCTAATCAACCTCTTGTATTTCTAGTTTTTCCTTCATAAAGGTGCACCCTTAAGCCTATATAAGCATGTCTATGTCAAGAAAAATCAAACAAGCAAAAAGAAAAATCCAAACCAATAGTAATTATGGGTCATTCCTAGAATTTGTAAAATACTCCCTCAAAGGACAACTACATAAACATACTATAATTGAAAATATAAGGTACACGGCTCCCTTAAAGGATAGATATCACAAATCCTTGAACAAAGAAATTAAAATTAGACCACTCCTTTGAAGGATGGTTGAGTAAAGCATTTGATAAAAGTGCATAAATTTCTTGGAAGCTACTTGCATCAAGAAACTTCTCATATACAACAACAAAGCAAAAGACCCATTATCAAAATCACAATAAAAGCAAACTAATTGTGAAAGCTATAATCAACTCTCACATAGTGAAATAATTTGGAAACCATAATCAGTTTTCACAAGTAGACTTCCCACATCAATCAGTCTACACTTTGTATGACATAGACTTGTTTATACTAATTATTTAGACACCTACAAAAGAAGCATGCTAGTCTCACAAGCATGTTCCATTTTCATCTATCTCCCCCTTTGTGTACTATAAGCAAGGTATTTTGAGCTTAATTGACATTGTGTGATCAAGACACCTTTTTACCCAACTAGTGTATGCTAGTACAAAACATTCAAAGGGCTTATGTTCATTAAGCATATCCAAATTTAATTTTATTCTAGTCCCTATCAATGAAAAATCATTGTTACCTCTTCTTATCCTACCGTGATTATTTGATATTTTAATTATGTAATTTGTCTCTTGATTATATTTTTTGTCTTCCCATCTAGTGTTGTTAATTAAACTACCTCATGTTTTACCTTAAAATAAATTAACAATAAAGCATATGCACATGTGTCATAAGAAACATCATAACCATAATTATAACCATAAAAATCACAATAAAACCATATAATCCATGAGAAATAAAGAAAACAACCATTTTTCACCACATGTATAAACCTAAACAATGAAATCCAAATACTGATTAAAATTTAGCATGTCATAAGCACACCCAGAAATCAAATCCATCTCATACCTATCTAGCTAAGTCTACATCAGTGTTTAGAATCCATAACATAACTTCATAATAATTAATCATCAATGTAAATCACATATGATCTCATGTGCTCCCTACATCCTTGTTGGTCTATTTTATTTACTTTCCACCTTGGCTAATAGTCAAACTCCACCTCAGCAGTCACTGTCAATATTTTTTTCTTAAAATTGATAAAAAAAACACCAAATATATAAATAAATAATAGACAAATTAAAAATGATTTAAAAGTAAAATAATTTTAACTTTTACTTCATATAATTTTAGGATTTCCACCCTAACCATTGATGGTTAGGGTGACCATCAATGGTTTCCCTTGAGTACCCTGATTGTCAATGGTCAGGTAGCTTACTTTCTTGATCTTACCTTGAGAATATATCTTTAAGTAGAATCAACCCACCCACCCCTCTAGAATACCTTATCTACACAACCCCAACCACCTCATCATCTTGCCATTGGTCCATTTCAGCCCAACTAGCATGTGTTTTTCAATGACTTTTGCATGGTCATTTAACTACAATAACAACATTGCCATGTTGACAACCTTTCAAACTTACACCACCTCATACTTACCTAACCCACTTGTATCTTATTTAGAATACTTCCTACCTTAGATACCCATGACACTTGAGCTATTTATGTCTTCTTGGGATCACTTCCTACCTTGCATACCCATGACACTTGACCAATTTGTGTTTTCACTAGGAGCACTTCATACCTTAGATACCCATAGAAATAAAAATGTTGCCTAAGAGACCTGAAAGTGATCTTAGCTATCATGCCTAAATATAGTCATGTGGTCCACTCTCCACTTATTCATTTAGTATTGACCTTTATTTTTACCAAATATGGCAACCTAGTCAATGCATGATCTTGGTTATCACACTTTCTACACTTATTTGTGCTTTAATGAAAAACCTATCACCGACCTTCATGATATACATGTTAGTCATCACCTTCAAACACCTTATTAAACTTGTATCAATTTTTGTTTTACCTTATTTAATCTTAGTTTGAGGGGGAACACCTCCTCTCATACTCAAGGCAATCAAACCTTTGATGAAAAATTCATTTTTATTTTGCAACTTGTTGATTCAAAGCCACATAATAAAAAAGGGAAAAATGTAAACACCATGATTCTAAATTTTGAAATCCCCCTAGACCACCTTAAGAAACCTTTAAGACCATTCTAACCCTTTGACCCCTAATCAAGCCTAACCATAGTCAGTTTGATTAAACTACCTTAGCCAACCTTTTACCCACTTTGACCCTTCACCCTCAACCACTAATGATTAGGATGACCACCAATGCTCACCTTGACCACTGATGGTCATGGTGCACCTTTTTAACCACTAATATGCAAGTCACCCTACCTTAATTTTCTAAAAATAGTTCATCTAAATCCATGTGCGAGCCATTACATGAGTGAGATATAATTATAAGGTCTAGTTAACATCTTGTTGTAACTATCTTGGTTTCTTTATAAGATTAGAGGAGTAGGGAGGTGAGATCCATCTATAATTGTTATCAAGAGCTTGGGTATCTAGAGTTTTGTTATTTTTTAGGTCAATCATCATTTGAAATATAATGATCTAGCCACCATGTTAGAGATCCAATTTTCAACTATAGCTCCATCAAAGTACCAAATACCATTACTCTATCAAAACCACATCAAACTCTACTAACAAGTCAACAACCTCAATCAATCACCTGATCAACCTTCTACAAGATAATTTTTTATTTTTAGTATTCAATTCCTTGTTTTCTTTTTACACTTATCCCAACACAAACCCATCTCCTATAATCTCACCTTGTCATCCTATTAATCATCCATTTATCAACCTAAATATACACAAAGTAACCACTAATGGTTATATCAACCATCGATTGTCTACCAAATTACCAATGGTTAGCTTAACTAGTGATGATTACCTTAACCACTGACAGTCACATCAACCACTGATGGTCACTATGGTAAGAAATAATAGCAATTCATTTACACCTACCCATCCTTAGCCAAATCCAGTTTTTTATGTTCCTTCTTGTTCATAGACCTCTACCTAAT
>JARHVA010003635.1:15000-105000 GCA_037957365.1 Torreya grandis | reverse complement strand
AAGACTAAAGTTGAGTAATAAACAACTATTCTAATTCTAAAAAGTGTTATATATGGAAATTTTTGGTTTCTGGAAAGTCATGAAAATGGATATAATTATCTTTCACATGGATTTATGATGAATCTTAATGATATATAATAATTAAAATTATGAAAAGATATGGTTTTTTAGGCTCAAAATTATGCACAAAATCAAAAATTGATTTTAAAGAAGTCATTTGGAAGTGGACTATAGCACATTGCACTCATGTCCATTGACTATAGACATGTGCTAGTTAATTGTAATTAGGGATTAATAATATAAGATAGATAAAACATAATAATTACTATGGAATATCAAAATTAGACATAGATAATATTCATGGTCATGATCATTGTAAGTGGAATAAATAGAGTATGTTTGAGTTCATTGACTACAAACTTTTCCCTATTGACTATGACACTGAATTAATAATTTCATCAATTGAGAATGTATTAATTATAGTTGTGAACACATTTTTAGACCTCAAATATTGCATGAAATATTTACAATGATAAAACCCTAATTTACTACACAAAAACTAAATTGAAATCAAATGGGGGTGGGAATATGATGGAAGGGATAGAGTTGGAATGAATTTTTCAATCCTTCTTAAGTGATTGTTTATGTACATCTATGTCAAGGATGTGATGAAAATAGCAGAATAATATATCTCAGTTTATTTTGTAGGTCCTGGAAGACCTTTGGGATTAATTCAATTTTTCATGAATGATTATATGTCTACCACTTTTAGTCCACAAGTATACCCTATTGTAGGGATAGTATTATATTTGTAGTGACATAATCTATTTGGGATTTCTTCTTGTTGTTATGGTAAAAATTGCTTTTACATTTTTCCAATTTATTTCCCAAACTCGCTCAAGTAGATAAATATTTATAGTGAGGAGTAAAATAAGGTGATTCATGTCAAAAAAATCAAAAAGGAGAGAAAGGTTGAGCAGAAAATAATATTTTCCTTGTAATAACAAAGACTAATAGATTACCTTTGATTCTTTTTTATAATAGTGGAAATAAAACTAACATTCATGAAATTCTAGTGCTAGACTCAAAATGCCATAAACACAGTTATAATTCTAGGGTAATTAGAATGCACATATCTAAGAAGTATGTTTTAAATATGAATACCCACGATAAATTACCTTGAGTACATTTTTTTGGAGAGTAGAAGGAAAATAGAGCATACATGGACACATTTTATTTAGAAAGCACAAACTAACAAAATTCATTAGAACACTAATATCAATTTTAGCCATTAAAAAATGAGACCATCTATCATTTTCAAATCTTGAAAAATAATAAAACATGAAATTAATGAAATAATGAACAAATTCTAAGAATTCCTCTTTCTATTTTCATTAATTTCATTAAAAATATGTTTTGAAGTACAAATGAGGGGGGTAACCCCTTTATATAGGCCTATTTTGTACCTAATATGGTTACATTAGTTATAAAAGAACTAAATATGTGACAAATGTCACTAGATAGAAGTTATTCATGTTATAAAAAAGTAAAGAGTATTCCCAATTCGAAGGGGGAATCTTTTTATGACATATTGATTAGAACTAGAACATGAAATTCATCCAAAAAAATCTTGATGAATGAATATCTCAACCCTAAGGTGCCAAGCTAGGATCCTACTAATACTAATGCTGATGAAGATCCTAATGTAGCATAAGAAGGAAAGTGAGACCATATAAACTAAAAAGGGACTAATCCCTAGTGTAGTTGAAGAAGAAAAAATTCCAAGAGGGGTTAAAGAGGAAGAATCTTCTATGGTGACCATCTATGGCTTATTAATCACCTGCTTCTCAACTTTTATTTGTCTCCTCCATGGCTCATAGCATTTATTATAATCACTATCAATCAATTTCAAATATATAATGGGTTCCTTTAGAAATTTGATTGTGAAATATGATATTGAATCATGCTTGTTTAAGAGAGGTCTTACAACCTCATTATTTGTAATTACCTTCTTTATTCTATGATTTTAGCCGATGCTTCCAAATCCACCATCTCTTGCCCAAAATTTACTCTCTAAGATAGAGCTTACTTTCTGAATTTGATAATGAAATTTTGGAACTAGTCTCTTAAAACATCCTTGTTGATGATGGTACCATATCTATTGGTAAGGTGTGTGATTTTAGCCTCCTTGAGTAGAGTTATAACTTATCACCTAGTTGTGTGAGATATTAGCCAAAGGATCTCATGTCATTAATCCATTAATTAAAGGATTTCATTCTTCCAATGATATAAGACTAAGTAATTCTCAAATACTTTGAGGGTATTAGGTTTAATTCCTCAAATTTCTTCATCCTAATCAACTTGATTAAGTTGATTAATTTACTATTATGAATCCCATAGATACTCTCTACCTAAATAATTTTGTAATAGACTTCATATCCTTTTACTTTATACTAAGCTAAAGTATTCAAGGTATCAAACATAACCTCAACTACCAATTCCACCTTGGTGATGATCTCTTCTAGTAATATGGATTTAATTTATTATTTTATCTCAGTCATTCTCTATTGAATTCCTTTCACCAATTTCAAATTTACATCACCATATGCCTTTAAATATAATAGGGGGTCCTCTACATATTATTTTTGTTGGATAGGCTTAGCTTTCTTCTTCTAGGTTAGTGAAAATAGGGTTTCTTTAGACTCATATATAATTGACTAGTCTCGATGAGTCACTTTCCTTTTAGTTAGCCTCTTCATTGCTCCAGAGTCCTTGGGAAAATTTAGTGAGACCTATAGAGGGTCTAATATAACCAAATCCTTCCTTTCTATTATGACCAACTACACTTATTTTATCTAGGATTTATCTGAAATGTCAATTTGAGGTTAAGTGGATGATGGAAACTGAAGATCTAGTGTCAATCCTTGAAAGGTAGGAATTTGAGAAGTAACTATGGAGGTGACCAGGATGAAGGTAGAATAAGGGGATGAGTTCAGAAGTGTTACTTCTAAGGATAATATAGAACTAATACTAGTTGGAGTAATAATTGGGAATAAAGGAACTTGGGGTATGAAAATATTAGGCCTCTCCTTTGTCAATTGAGGACTAGGCCTAGGCATGGACTTGGGAAGAATTGGGGATAAATTTGACATCATAGAAACCTTGGAGGTGGATGACATAACAAAAGGATTGATAGTGGGTAGGGGAATAGTCATGGGCCTAATTACAAGACTAATTAAAGGCTTATATAACATTAGGTTCATGTTATTTGGGGTTGGTGGATCACATAATCTACCCAAGGGGTGGATAATTAAAAACAAGGGAGGAAAATAAACACATTCATGACTTGTCATACCTGGTTCCTTCTTGATAGGAAGTAGGAGAGGTAGCTTTAGTGAAAAATTTATTGGTGTCATAGTGGGTGGTATTAATACCTTGACTAAAGTTGAATGAGGCACCATCAAAGGTTTTGATTGTACTAAAGTAAAATTCTAGACCTGGGATGGGGTGCTGGATGTTACTTCTAAAATATAAACCTACTTAGTATGTTTTTCAATCTCACCTCTTCCCTTACCCAAAGTGAGAGATAATTCCTACAAGAACCTTTGACTGAGCTAAGGGTTAGTTGGTCTCTCTTATTAAGTATCAACAATCTAAACTATGGATGTGTATGTACCTATTTGAGCACTTTTAGGCTTGAAAAAATCATAAAAACCAACAACCTTCAAACGGCCCTTAACAAGTGGGACATTAACATCCTTAAATATTTTCTTCACCTCTTGATCATTTTCCATATTAATATAAAACATGTCCTCATCCTCAAACTCATGGTGATATATGATGCTTGAGGCTAACCTATTTTTGATGAAATGTTTGAAAGCTATGTGTTTTGGGTCCCATTACCTATTTTAATCCCTTTATAAATCAAAATTAGGTCTTTTTTTAGTAGAATCAATTACATAATTATAGTTTTCTATCTAAAACTAGCCAATGTTAGATGGTTGAGGATGGACCAATCCTCAAATTTTGTTTTTGCATAATCCATCCACCCCTGTGAGTAACTGATAAGAAATTTATTGTTTAGCCAGCTTATATGTCACTATAATGGGAAATCTAAGGGGGGTTGTAATGATTCCAACTATCCTCATAACCATGCAATTTGGGTAATACCAATAGGCTCCCAAGGTACTTAAGGTTTCTCAAAATTTCTCTAACATTCTAGGCATGGGCCTTTCATAGATTTCCATATACACTATAGGGTATAAATGTTTAGTTACGTCCCTTATCTATTGCTTTTAATTATATACTGTAAACTTTAAGAAGGTATAAGGAATAATCCATTTCAACTTGGGGTCCTAACTGGTGAGATTTAGGAATTTTTAGGTGGTGTAGATGGTATTCACTAGGTAGGACATCATGTAAAAATGATCCCCTAGTTCAACATGACTTTTCTAATTTATGCTACTAGGTTACAAGATATAACTTCCCCCAAAAGGGGAGTCTTTCCATCATTGATTATCATATACAAATTTAGGATCCATTTTTCATCCACATGACCTATGTCTCCATCCCCATGCAACCACTTCATCATGGCCATTCTCATTCATACTCCCTTTTTGAATTTTGTGATGGGAGTTTGGATAATTTTAGTTTTGAATGCACACTTTCATTTTTTCTCATCCCAGTCTCTTAAAAATTCCATGATATCATGGGTTTTGATCCATTGAGTTATTATTTCTTGATTGTATTTAATCTCTAGTTTGGGTAGATCATAGTAGGAATTAAAGGATAACCCAGCTATGAAGGAAATATCATTGCCCAAATTCAAATATTTGATCATATTATCAATGCATATATATTGAAAAAACATATGGTCGAATAAGTTTACACAAGTGAGTACCTTTAGATTAGATGTTGCTTTATGTAATCCTATATATTTAAGCACCAGAATGTCCAATATATCTTATAGCTCATTTGATCTGTCTTCATCATTACTGTCTCAATCCACAATCTTCTATATGTGGTAGAACAAGTCATTATAATGTTTATCTTTAATAGCCAATGAAATATAGTTGAAATTGGTATCTCAAAAGATGATATTTGTCCCATAATAGTAAATGAAAGTAACTTGTTCCTACTCATTCAATCTAGATGATTTATCTTAGGCCATGGATTTAAATTCTATGATTGATAAAATTATGACTTGCTTTAATGGTATAAGAATTCACAAAATTCTTTATAAATCTTGTGGAATGCTTTGAAAACTAGTAGAGAGCAACTGAAGGTGAACCTATTGCTTTGAGATGGTAAGCATTAATATCCAAATTTGGAATTTAAATTGAGAACTAGGAGTCATAAATGGAAAGTGTTTTAATTTTCTTTGATTTTAAAACTGGGGTAGCTCTTCAGTTTTATTCTAACAACTTTGAAAATTTACTTTGAGAAATATACCAATCACTACCTTTAGTTTGTCCATGTGCCTTATCATCATAGGCTTAACTTTTCAATACAATTACTTAGATTTATATCCACTAAAATACGACCCATCATAATTTAATTCATGCCTACAACTGACACTTTGTGAATAGATTTATGCTACCTAAGTACTACCTTTTGAAATTATTAAACACTTAACACTTTCTTAGGCACTTTAACCTTGTATTTTGAATATTTAACCATCTAGGTGGATTGCATGATACTTTTCTAAGTGTCACCTTCTAATTGGGTTTATCTTCTTTTAATCATTACATGGATCAAACCTTTCATACTTTGGATGATGTGGACTTAGAACTTATACTATTTTTCAAAGTGGTAGGTTCTTATTAGCTCGTGCTATCATGAAGATTTGTTGTATGAAACTTTTAATGGACCTAAATGTCATGAAATTTTTCTAGGTGTCATGTTTTGATTTGATCATATAGTTTTTGGGTCTCATGGCTTCCTTTTATCATGTTATTACAATGATACATGGGTCCACATGTCTTTAACCCATTACTCCCAACTACCACATGGCTTATACATTACATCTAGCTACCCAGGATTAAGTGACTAACTACCAAGTGTCATCTTGTCATGAAATTACAATATTATGAGATTAAAACATTTCACCTTAACTATGGGGGGTGAGACTAAGTGCCAAGTGGAATAATGTGATAGGATCACATTATTGTGAGACTTTTAGAAAATAACCAAAGCATCAAAAGGGTACAACTAAGAGACAAGTATAAAATTCCAATTGGGTCATGGGGTCATGAACTTTAGAACTCCTTAGTAAGGTGAAACATTTTCAATTGAGTGATAAGTAATAGACTCTCATTGGGTCATGGGGTCATGGACTTTTTAACTTATTCATAAGCTTAGAATGCCATGACTAAGTGACAACTAGCATACTTTCATTTGGTTTCAAGGTCACTTAGTTTTCCAAAGGCTAAAATATATGTGATAAAGTTTGGAACTTATGTGGCAAAGTGACCAATGCATGCGACATTGTTGTGTGTTAATTGAAGTTTATCTAGCATCAAGATCCTACCAAAAAAATATGTGAAAGGAAAATTACAAGATAAAAATAAAAGGGACAAGTCTAAATTCATAAGCCTTGAGCATGAAATCCTACTTGTACCTTAGTCTAAAACTTGATATTAAGTTATGTCATAGTATCAAACACGAATTTCATTATAGTTAAAATTAAACCATGATTTGGAAAACCTCAATTAAGTAATCTTGGTCAATTTATAGGGATCATGCCTTGTATATTTGAACATCACCCCTCATAATAGTACTTATAAACAATCCAAATCATTAGAAATTTTATCAAATTAGACATCAATGAAATATTTAAAAATACCTTGTTTAACACTTATTATGAATTAACATGACTTATAAATTTTTCAAGTCATATAATGGGGAATTTTAGTCATGTGGTACCAAGGGTAAGGTATATATTAGAGTGAATGATCCAAATTTTTCATGGGGTCCCCATTTTTATAAAATAGGGCAGGTTGATCTCAACAAATGGTGACCTTTATGGGAAACATATCAATATGTTATAATTTAAATATCCTTGTTTAAAATATAATCCTTAAGTAGTCATTCCTTGGTGGATGTTAAATATATTATAATTGATTTTTTAGAATCAAGAACATTTGATTTGATGGATTAAAGTCTAAAACTCTGAAAATGGTTCATATTATGTGTGTGTTTTTTAATTGGTTGACCAACATGACTTTGTGTTTCTTAATTAGTAGATTTAATCTTCATGGCCTTGAGCACAAGTTTTGAGTAAATTATTTTTTAGATATATATAATTATGTTAAAATTTTAAGGGGATGTCTTGGGCATTGTTTTTCTTCCATATAAGTATCCATATCCCCAATGGAGATATATTTGGATCCATTCTAGGATTTGTTCTACTACCAGTTAGGCATCTATAACCCTGGTGGAGGTTACCTAAATCACCTTCAAAGGAATGCATCTTATAGTGTCAAGTATTTTTAAACTTGATACACATAAGTTTTACTTTCTTTACAAACCCTTAAAGGTTGGGAACCAATTCAATGGCCAAGTTCTAAGAGATTTTATAACTTTCACTCAAGGACCATTTACTTATAGTGACTAAGTTCTACCTAGATAATCTTTTCATGTGAGATTAAGTGCCAGTATCTAGTATGGACTTTTAAAATTTAATGACCTTCATTCAATCAAATGCATGTTTGTTATAACTAGATTATAATGATAATAAAAACACAAAATCCAAGAAATGGTATCTTTAGATTCATATCCTTCCAATTTTCCAAACCAACACAAAGTGTAGTCTCTCAATTTGGATAAAAAACTAGTGGGATGTACATGGGTTTTAATTGTTCAACTCTTTAGATTTCAAAACATGGGGTAAGTGTAAGAGTAACTCAAGATTGTTACCCAAAGGGATTATTGCTAAGCTACAGTGACTAATCTAAGGAAAAAAAGAATTGAAAGAAAACAAATAATGAGAAATCAAATCAAAAAGGAAACTAATCTACCCATAACTATTGTTACACTAAACCAACTCATAGTCATTTAGTGGGGGTCTAAGGGTAGTCGAGAAGTAGTGCTTCAAGTATTATCTATTTATCAGTAGAGCCATGTCATTTCCATGTAAGTCATTTAAATTAAATCCATTATCACCCAATATCTCTAAAATTTAATATGGCTTGATCCAAAGGGGCATTAATTTTTCATTATGTCCTTTTTTATCATGGTATTTGTCCCATTGTAAGACCAAACCTAAAATTTTGAAAGTTCTGATTTTAACCCTTTTGTCAAACCATCTTTTGACTCCATCTTAGTGTTTTATAAAATTATTAAGATATTTAGCTCTAGAATCTTCCATCTAGATGATATTTAATATTATTAATTAAATTATTTCATAATAATCCATATATTCATCCATGAACTCATAAGTAGGCAATTGCAATGTGATGGGGAATATTGGTTATTACCCATACACTTGTAAGATTTGAGATGACTTTAGATCCTGCTTGTATCTAGTTTGATCTACCCAGAGAGCATATTTTAATAGTGACTACCACTACCTTGGATTTTTATCTACTTATTTCCTTATTATATTCATTAGGTTCTTGTTTTTTTATTCTACAACACCATTTCCTTGTAGATAATAATTTGAAGAAAACTTGACAATAATCATGTTGTCATAGGCCCACTCTATGAATTTTGTATATTATAAAGCTAGGCCATTGTCACATACAAAAGATAAGGGGGTCCCAAATTTGGTTGTTATATTTTTATATAGGAAAGTGATGACATCAATTTCCCTACAATTCTTAGTGTAAATTTATTTAGTCCACCTAGTGTAATAGTTAGTGGCTATCAGTTCCAATTTGTGGCATGTTGAAGAGTTGGGATTGATGACTCCAATGAAGTCTAATCCCCATTGGTAAAATGTCCTTATTTAAATCATGGTTGTAAAGGCATGTATGAATTTACTTATCTACTATAAAACACTTGACATTGATGACATGCTTGAAGGTGAGCATGCACATCCTTGAATATTATAGGGTAGTAATAACCTGCTCTAATTATTTTATAGATTGTGGTTCTACCTAAAGGATGTTCACTTAAAAATTTTGTTTGAAGAAAAATAATTTATAGTGGGGGTGAATTAGTGTCTTAAAAAAATCATTCAATTCCACTTAAGAATACATGAGCCATTCATACAAACATGAACATTTAGCAAAGCATATATAGCCATACAAGATCATGAAACAAGATAACACATTACATATGTGGGAAAAAATAAAGAGGAAGAAAACCCAATGATATATAAAAATTTAATAAATTATTATAATACAAAAATAAAACATTAGTTAAGCATCAACTCCAAATGAAGCACCAACCCTAACTAGTCAAGCATCCACTCAACTAGGCTTTAGTAAGCACCAACCTGTAAGGAGGAACCAACCCCCTAGATAAATCAACACTAAATTAGACACAAAAAAAATTTAATCACCTTAATATAGGATTTTTTCTCACATAATATATTATTACCACCTTATTTAGCCCTTCTTGCTCTTCTATCTCTCTCAAACTACTTTCTTGGCTTCTCACTCAACTAGGTCTCTTAAAGACAGATTAGGTCAGATGACCTTGATATTCATATGAAAAAACACTATAAAATATTAATTGATGATAATATAAACTCCTATAATTGTCTATACTACCTAATTATACTTAATAATGTGCTATTCCATTCACATTCTCACTTATTCCACAAATAGACCTAAAATTTCCTTGTATATATACCATTCCTTTTTCAAATGCCACATAGTCATCTAATCACCCTTAAAATGTTAGGTAGGAAATGGAATATGTATTATTAAATATAATAAAAATTATTAAAATAGATATTGAGTCCCTTTTATTCTATCATAACTTTATTAGACATCATTTCTCCTTTAGGTCTCATGGATACCTAATTCCATTAGGTCTACTTTAGGACACATTACACTTTGCCTTTCTGGAAAAATTTACCTTAATTCATGAATAATATCCTTTAATATTTTGATAAAATATACCAAAATAAACATATTATAATTTACATAACACTTTTAATCACCAACCCCTTTGTGAACACTCCTTGTATCACTGTTCACAATTAGGCTTATGAACCTATAAAAAGTCTGCCAAACAAAACTAAAGCACGTACACAATTTAGTCACATAAACATGGAAATAAATAAAATGAAAATAAAATAAATTACCTTAAAAAAACACCATATTATTTATACTTCACAACTCATGGAAAAAGGACTCAAATACTTCTCTGCAAATAGCCCACTTAGAACTGCCAAAACACTCAGAAATATAGTTATGAACAAATTGATATTCTATAATTGAAAGAAAACTTCCCATGAGAAATAATAATTTAAAAATATAATTTTAAATTTAAATAAGACTATAATATATAAAAATCATAATTTATAATGTCAAATATTTTTCTTGTTGACCAATCTTTTGATCTCACTACACAGTCAAACCAGAACCAGACAAGCCATTTTCATTTCAACATTTAAACCTCTTACACTAAATTTAAAGATTTAAAAAATTATTAATAGGACTTAAAATTCACAAAAAAAACACCATATATATTAAATACTTCAAATCATGTCATAGAGTCTCAAACTCATCACTCCAACTTGTTTACCTAGAATTGCTAGTTAACCTTAAAGCATAGTCATGGTGACATTGACCTTCAAAACCTATATGACCAATTTAAAAGACTTATGATTAATATATATGATATTATGAGATAATTATATCATTATTATATATAAATATAATATATTAAAATGGAAAATATTGGTCTTTCAGACCAATCTAATGACCTCACTGAACCAGACAAGCCATTTTGGATTCATCATTTTCACTAATGTAAATAACTTAAGAGATTTATACCAATCATGAATAGAACATTAAATTCAAAAAAAACATATGCATTCACTTAGTTTCATCATTATATCATGATAACACATTCTTAATCATCTTCTCACTGGTTACTGGGTTTTCATGATTTCCACGATTAGGTTATTAGTGATAGGATAACTTAGATGACAAGTTTAAGACACTTGAGGGATGTAAACTATCCATTAAAATTCATGTACATGAAACATGAGCCTCAATATTCATCCTCCATCAATTTTCATACTTTGACTTGGTCAAATTTGATAGCTACAACAAATCTCTAAGAAATTAGCACTTTCCTATATGATCTACTCACACACATAGCAACTTAATCACACCTAGACATGACTAGGATAGTTTAATAAAACATATAATATCTTACCTAAGCATTCTAATACATTCTAAGAACTTTTAATCAACTTATTCAACATTGGGATCTTATTAGTGTTCTAATAGGGTTTAAACACACTTCCAATGTCAATAATTCTTCATAAAGCATAGCCTATAAATCCAAAAACTAATGCCTAGAATTTTTAGCTAAGGCCATTCCCCATATACCATGAAAATATTAGGTTCCCATGTAAAGGTTTGAATAGCTAATGGGTACAATAAAATCCTTCTCAAGTTGAACATCCTTCATTTTATACAGTCAAGAGAGCTCAAAGTGTTTTTTCTTGTCTTAACCTTAAAATTTTGACAATAAACTTCATGAATACACCTAGGAAAACTATCAAACATCTAATAAATCTCACCTACGCATACTTGCCTTAGAGACTGAACATCATGCCTCATCAGGCCTTGTTCAAACCACCTTGATTTATATACATGAGTCTTCATACCTCATTACGCCTTGAAATGACCTTCATGCCTCTTTATATGTGCTCTCCACCTCAATTACATACTCAATAAACCTATATCATACTTTAAAAATACCATACATCCTTCACATGTCTTGAAAATTAATTGTGATACCTCATTAGGCTAGGTAGGGTCTAGAAATGGTCTAGATGTAGATTTGGTCTAAAATTCATACCATTGTAGGCTCACCCTAAGACTCTCTAAGTTATCCATTGCTTCATATATTTTTAGAATCAAAAGGAATAGGGGGTGAATTAGTCTTCAAAATATTTATTTTAATTTACTTAAGCAATCATGAATAATTTAAGCACACATATAGATCTAGTGAGCATAAGCACTTATCCACATAAGCATGAAACATAAAAACACTTTATTTATGTGTAAAACCCTCAAGGGGAAGAAAAAACATATATTTATGAAAATGGACTATAGTCCTATAAGAAAAAAATCAAGTTTAGTGAAGCACCCACTTCACATGGAACACCAACTCCAACTAGTTAAGCACCAACCCATCTAGGCTTTAACAAACATCCACTTGCAAGAAGGCACCAACACCCTAGATTATTCAACACCAATTCATCCATCTAACTCTCTTGATAACCTTCAAAAAACATTTTTCTCACAAAACATATGATTATCACATTATTTATCTCTTCTTACTCTTCTATCCCTCTCAAACTATCTTCTAGGCTCCTTCACTCAAATATCCCTGTTCTTAACTTGATTAGGTCATTATGAACTTGATTTTAATAAATAAAACCTCTATCAAATATTCATCATAAATATTATACACTTATCTGATGGTATTGTTGTATCATCAAGTTGCACCCATCTAGAGGGTTATTCAATTCCTTTCTAATTGAGCCACACTATTGGGACAACCCCAAGATATGGGTCACCTATGGTGGGGTTGAACCTCTGAAGAAGGCCAACTTCCTCTTGATAGATGACTAATGATAATGTTTGCATTGGGAAAAGGGTTAGAGAAGGGTAAAAATATCCTAATAAAGTTAAAAAGGTGATACACCAAATCAAATGAGAACTTACACAAGCATGAAACATACACTAAATAAGCATAAGATATTACTAGTTCACACAATATCAAAAATATAGCTAATTGCATAAGTATTTCATACACTAGGTTCAGGAAGTAATGAATAAAACTAGGAAGAATTCTAAGACTCACACCATTCTTTCATTAATGGCCAAAAGAACACAAATTAAGACCTATAATAAACTATAAAACTCCCTAAAACACTCAAGAAAGAAGGATAATAGGCATGGAAGATTCTCCTTCACAATTCCATCATATAAAAGGTTATTAAACATAGTTTGAAAGTAAGAGATAGGTAAAGAAAATATTATTAGATTCAATAGGTCTTTCATACAATTTTTGAAAGGGTCTAGCCTTATCAAATGGGAGTCTCTACTCTTTTATAATTGAGAGAAAGTTTTTTCTTTTAAAAATTGAGATAGCTTTTTCAAAATGGAAAGAATGTGTAATATATTAGAAAGGGAGAGAGAGAAGGGGAGCATGAGTATATAATTCATTAATTAATTTCCACCATTTGATCAAAATATCTCTAATTCTCTATTGATAAGTTATATTTTGTTTGTCCTAATATCCCCCTAAATCCTCTCATTAGCTAAGAGAAATGTACTAGAGGATAATAATTGCCAAAAGTGGTGAGTCATGATCCTACTTATGAAGGAGAACCTATAAACACCCTAAAATTCATTAAATGTTATAGCTATTTTATCTAACCACTAGATCTCCATATTGGGACTCTACAATATCTCCACTTGCTTCATTATGAGGGCAATGTCCTTATATCCATGTAATTAATAGAGCCATGCCCAAGTCTAATATTAACAGTTGTTTATCAGAGTTGTGACCATATTGAAAGATGAGAAACTTCTCTGTAGTCATTCATATCTTCCCCTTCTCAATATTTTATCATAGGTCTACTATAGATGAAAACCAATCTCTTTTATTGGTTTTCATATAGTTTTTAAAATTGATAAATGAATCTTGCCATGTGGCTTAGTCTAATTTTGATAACAATTTATTGACCTTTGATCTATATTAGGTCTAATAACCTATTTTATCTATATATATATATATATATATATATATATATATATATATATAATGATGACCCTTGATCCTAAAATATCTTATTCTAATTTAAAATAGGCCATGTTTAAATTTAGCTCCTTTGTATTCACTTTGCCTAGGTCAAAAATTGCTTCATCAACCTCTACTAGAAGCTTTCAAATTTTCCCTTTGTTTATTGGTTGTCTATTGCCAGCTCAAACCTATCAATTTTTTCAAAACTATCCTTTCCTTATTGGTCCTTAAGATAAATTGAATCCTTGAATTTAACTTGCACTATTAGATCTAGATGTATGAATGAACATGAGCCTTTGATATAGATCCTCTAACTCTTTGAATTTGATTTGTAGCATTAGATCAACATGTATGAATCCATGCAAGACCTTGATCTTGCTAGGACCCACTATTTAAACTCAAATGGATAATTAATGAGGCCCAAATTTGATGTTTTCATTTTTATATTTAATGCCTACATGATCATCATTTACATATGCTTGATCATCAATATTTGAACCCTAATGGATAATTATTTAGCTTAATTTTGACATTCACATAGATGTGTCATTCTATAGGCTAAACTTTGAATAATTATATCTTGAGATAGAGAACTCATTAAGACATGAAATTTTTATATAATGTTCAAGACATAAAGGGATTCATTTCTATATGATCCTTTGGCTTTGAGAGGCTTCTTTATCATACTTATAAAATACACAAGTGAACTGGCTTGTTCATTTTTGCATGATGTCTTGATGATAGTCTGGTTCATTTAGGATTGTGTTATGAGCTTGTTCTTGATCCTTGAAATATCCAATGAGTTTTTGAGGCCCATGAAAACTCATTCCATGATTCTTATTTTTCAAACACCATGAAACTTTGTTATATCCTTCTCTTTATAATCTAGACCTATTTCTCAAGGATCAATTAGATTACACTTTAAGCTAATTTAAAGTATTTCAAAATCTTTAAAAGTAATCTGGTCTTCTTCTCCATCATGGATCTTTCATTCTATAGGAACTATTTTGGTTCAGGATTTTGCTCAGTTATTCATACCATGGACCCCGCTAGGAAAATTTTGTATGTAGGCAAAAAATTATCCAACATTTTTTGTGACATCTTGGGGTTGCATGCCTACTATGCAAGAGATTAGTAGTCTTGAACTAATCCATTAGGTGCATGGAGTCAAAGTCTTTATTCTTAATTAATGTGAGATTTATAGTAGGAATACCCTTCTTGAAACCTCCTCTTGAAGTAAAAGGGGACAAGGGAGTAAAATAACAAAAAATGTGCCCAAGGAATTTATTGAGGGAAACACACAACTTTAAGGAAATGTGGTCAAGGCACTTAGAGGAAAGTATAGAAAATTATTCTAATATATTAAAATATCATACAATAGATGCAATATTTTATAATAACAAGGATTTAAATGAATTCCATTGACTAGGATGGGTAAGACCTCTCCATCCAGTTGGGTAAGATGAAAAGCATTATGCTATTTTCATTGATAGATGAATAAGGACCACTCCACAAGCTGTTAAACTTGGTATGGATACCTATATTAGCCTTATTTGAGTTCCATTTGAAGATTAGGTCCCATTCCTTGAAGTCCCTTCTTATGTCTCTATTATCAAAGGATTTATTGAGCTAAGCTTGATGTGACTCTAATGTCCTCATCATAAGGTCCTTGGTTTCTACAAGATCCATGAGTTCTACCATCCTCACTTCTATAAGTCCACTCTCCATCAACTCTATTTGATGTGCTAACTCTAAGGTAGGAAATTCAAGAGAGATGGGTAATTTCACCTTCCTTCCATATACTAATACATATGGAGAATTACTAATGGCAACTTTGGGGGTCACCCTATCATCTCATAAGGTTATTCTTAGCTTTGTGTGCCACACTCTTTGATTCTCTTCCATGGTCCTCTTGATAATCCTTATCAAGTATTTGTTGGTGGACTCTAAAAATCCATTACCTTGGGGGTAGTAGTTGGATGATGTGTTGAGGTAGATGCCCAGCTTAAGTTCTCACTCACTTGTCTTCATGCTAATAAATGCTAGGACATTATCTAAGATTATAGTATATAAGACCCTAAACCTGGTCACTATGTTCTCATATAAGTCCAATAGTGTTATCTCATTAGCTTTTTTCAAGTCAATTGCCTCCACCCAACTGGTGAAGTAGTTAGTTTTAGAGAGCACCCATTTATGCCCCAAAATTGAAGGTGGATTTATCATCCCTATGAAGTCTAAACCCCATAAAAATGAAAGTTTTTTCTACCTAGATTGGGTTGAGTGGAAGGGAAGCCAATCTTCATTTTCCTACAAAGAGAACACAATTCTAAAATTTCTTAACCCATGCATAGGAATCCTTAAAGAGGTTGGGCTAGTAATAACAAGCTATCATTACCTTTTTATTATTTTTATTGGTGTAAAATGGCCTCATAAATGTCCATCATGAAACTAATCTAAGAGCTTTGTCACTTATTTATCATCAATACACATAAGGAGTAATTTATTAACACCCATTCTAAAAATAACACCATTAGCTAATGTATAAAGTATGGACTAAAGCCTAAAATACCTTATTTTTTCTCTATCTAAACCTTGATTTCATTCTCTTGTCATTAATAAAAGGGTCATATCTTGGATCCAACTATTTTTAAGTGGAGGTAAATCTGATTGTGAGTTGTCTTATGTCACTAAAACAACCTCTTTTTCCTCTTTCAGGTCATCCACCATATTCTTACACAAGACTTTGCCTCTTACCATCTTGGTGACTTTGAATCCACATCATAATGCATGACCTTGGTATTCTAACTTACTCTTTTTTCATTCAAATCCTTATTAAGAAAAAAGTTCCTCACTCTAGGATGAGACACCATAATATGAAACTTATTGTTGGAGAGCATTGGTATGAACTTATTTAGGCTCCTCATAGCTACAAAAGTATACATTTATATGAAGTTATAACTTAACTCATATCCTTCTAATGCTTGACTAAAAAAGGTAATTGGCTACTCAAGTCCTTCACCATTATTCTGCATCAACATAGCTAATGTTTTTCAATATTGGTAAAGGTGTAAAATATAAAATCCTTTTATAATGTAGGATTTATGAGTAAGGGTGATTGGGAAATGTCCTACTTGATGGCCTTAAATGATGCCTTACCTTCATTTTACCAAGTAAACACTTGGCTCTTTTTCAACATGGTGGTGATGGGTTTGACAAAGTTTTCAAAACTAGGTATAAAACTTTTCACAAAGTTTATTTTCCCAAGGAATATCTTGATTCTTTTCTTGTGCTTGGGTAGAGATAGTGCTAAGATAACAGTTATTTTGTTAGGGTCAATGGATAATCCCTCATTTGAGATAATGTGACCCAATGGTTTACCTTCACAGATATCAAACACACATTTCTAAGGAATTAAAAGAGATCCCATACTCTCTACATCTTTTAGATATCAACCTTAAACTGTCCATGTGCTCACTACCCTTCTTAGAGAAAATTATGATGTCATCCAAGTAGACTAATACCACTTGATTCAACAACCCTTGGAAATCCATGTCCATGGATCTTTGTAAAGTTTCCATAGCTATTAAAAATCCAAAAGGAATCTTCTAGTAAGCATATGTACCCCAATGTATGGTGAAGGAAGTCTTATATTGATCTTCTTCTCTGATCATTACCTAATTATAACCTGAATATCCATCCAAGAGGGAGAAGCACTATGAAACAAAAACTATATGGAGTTTCTCCATGGATGATAAAGGATAGTGATCCTTTAAAGAGACCCTATTCATATCCCTAAAGTCAACACACAATCTGATGATCTTAGATTCAATCAGAGAACAATTTATATAAGCCACTACGATTTTTTTTTGGTCCAATGAGGGATGACATAGACTAATTTTCTTCATGCAGATAGTATACACCCATGTTCCTCTATTTAAATCCTTTTAAGGGGTTAATTGGCCTATGTTTATTTTATAGTTCATCCAATATCATGCCTGATATCTCCTTAGGTTAAGTGTTTAACTCTTGACCATCTATATGTTCAACCTCATCAAGAATGGTACAATTAAGGTTTTTGATATCTAGCCAATAAGGTTTTACGTGGAATTTTTTAATGGGATCAGTCTTAATGGATTTCTTGGTTTTATATCTTGTTTTTAATTCCATGTATGACCAATCTAATGCAAGATAACATCCAATCTTTTTAGTGAATTCTCTAAATAGACATAGGTCAAAATGAGGAGGCACATCTAAGACCAACACATCTTGGACCACTATGACTCTAGGATAAGCATGTAGGGTCAAGTTAAGGTCCTTGATGATATCAGATGGCTTGTTGAAATAACCATCAAGATGCAACACTCCCTTAGATTAGGGCTCATACTTTAGACCAAGTTGGTATTCTATATACTTTGGCATTACTGAGGTGTTAAACCCAATGTATACTAAGAAATTATGTAAAAAAGAGTTTCCAATGATTATTCAAATAAATAAGGGAGGAGGTTTGACCACCTTACCTAACTACCCTTCACTTTATCATTTGATTTCATTGGTGAGAACTTCATTAACCTTGATATGTGGCTTGTCTACAATTGGTGTAATATTAATATTATATACACCCTCTTGAAGAATCTCTACCTATCCAAGCATAGAAATCATATCCCACATTTATAGACTCACATTTTACTTCTTCATTTGTTCCATAATGTTGATGGGTGAACCACCAACCTTTGGTTATGCTTTGGGAGCCACAACTAAAATTTTAAATTTGTGAATTTTGGGAAATAAAGACAATCCCATAATCTTGATTCCTTAGAGCTATTGGAACCTTTGGAATAAAACCATATCTATTTGGATTTAATATTGAATGAGTAATGTTAGGAGGCTCTTTGACCACTTCCTGGTTACTATCCATGTTATTTCTTTTGAATCTTATATTAACTACCACTAGGATGTATGCCTAGCTAGAACTAACCTACTGATTAAGTGCATAACACTCTTCTTTCTCATAGTTAATCATTATATAACCATATTAGATTAGTCCTTGATTAGGGCTTTGACCTTGTTGAGGATATTCTAGCTTTGTCATCATGGTCACCTCTATGTTCTGAGCTATAAGGGCTTGATTTTACCCATAATTTGTAGCCTACTATCAATGATTATTGAAAGCTTGGTTAAGGTCAATGCTTAGGTTAATGGATTACCCAAAAGATTGATTCCAAGGTATGGTACCCTCATCTTATTGATCAACATTATTTTAGATAGGGACTAAGGTGTCAAAAGTGCTTGCAACATTTAGATTATAGTCGCTTTGTCTATTGTATCTAAGTTTCCATTGTCCTTAGTTCTAACCTTGGCCTTGCCCTTGGAATTTTCCTTTCTAAGGTGGCCTAATTTTTTGATAAGGTTGATATGAGGCTATATGGGGCCTATTGAAATCTTGCTACCTCTTAACATTCACTAGTTCATTCCCCAAGTACTACAACATGCTCTTAAGCTCATGAAAGTTCTTGTGTTCATGGGAATCACTAGATCCACTAGTGGAAGCCTTTTCTTGATTTGGTGAGGGTATATCAGAATTGTAGGCATAGGAGGAATGGAATTAAGGGTAGGAATATAAATAAGGGATGATTTAATCTTAGGGAACAAATGTATTAGTAGCCTAGGTGTTAGCTTTCTAACTTGAATTAGATAATTTTCTACCCTGATTACCACCTCATATGCATCTGAAAATATGTTCCCTCCCATAGACTGGATCATCACTGTAATGCCACTATTAAGGGATCTCAAATAATATAAGAAGTTATAATTAGGGGTAGGCCTAACAAATACTAGGATTCTATCCCATGTTTTTTGGAAACTTGTATTGAAGTCTTGTATGACTTCATTAATGGCTCTTTTTATTGTAATTAATTACTTTTCAAGTGACAAATGGTCACTTTTATCTTCAAATATTCTATGCAAAGCCTCTCATAATTGGTCCCATATGGCAATGGAATTATCAATAAGGATTCTATACCAGTCTAAGGATTTACCTTTGAAAGATATGGCTTATAACCTAATTGCTACATTTTCCTCATTGATATCATGAATTTTACAAAAGATAGCTATATCCACGAAGTGTTCAAAAGGGGTTATAGCTTGGTCTTCAATAAAATAAGGGACACTTTTAAGTGCT
Organism: Torreya grandis; assembly: GCA_037957365.1. NCBI lineage: Eukaryota > Viridiplantae > Streptophyta > Pinopsida > Cupressales > Taxaceae > Torreya > Torreya grandis. The sequence goes on along the minus strand of JARHVA010003635.1, from coordinate 84,878 downwards.
ACTACTGGAATAGGATCATAATGGGGGAGAGATAGAGGACTTTTGCCATTAAAAGCCATGAAAGCTCTAGGGACTACCATGGAAATAAAATGGGCTAACAAGGATCTTTAGTAGGGGTAGACCTTGGAATTGATATAGGAACATAATCACATTTATATGGGTGTGTATTATTAAACCTTAATATCTTTATTGAATTTAAAGGTAGTTTAAAAAATTAAAAAAAATATATCTCTAGAAAATGATATTGTAATCACATTTGGCATGAAAGATAGCTATTTCTCTATACTAGAGTGTTGATTGTTCTTTTAGAGTCACTAGATACTGTTGTGTGAAGTTATAACTACTGCAAACCAATAAAACCAACATCAAACTTGATCAATATTTTTTTAAAATTGGGTCCCATAGGGCATGGCATAAAATATTTTAGTGTCAATTTGTACCCTTAGAGAGGGTTCTTCAGGCCCTTTCCAATTGAGCTACACTATTGGGATAACCCCAAGCTGTGGGTCACTTATGGTGGGGTTGAACCTCTAGAGAAGGATGAATTTCTCTTTATGGATCACCTACATTAATGTTTGCACTAGGAAAGGGTTAGAAAAAGGTAAAGGGATCCTAAGAAAGTTAAAATGGTAGTGCAAAAAATAAAGTTAGAACTCACACAAGCATGAAACATAGACTGAAGAAGTATAAAATAACTAGTTCACATAATCTTAAATATCTAGCTAATTACATAAGTATTTCATATACTAAGTTTAGGAAGTAATGAATGAAACTAGGAGAAATTCTAATACTCACACTAAGATTTCATTAATATAAGAAAGAACACAAATTTATACCTACAATAAACTAGAAAACTCCCTAAAATAGTCAAGAAATAAAGACAATGGGCATGGAAGATTCTCCTTCACATGGGCATCATGCACAAGCTTACTAAACATAGTTCTAGATCAAGAGATAGGAAAAGGAAATATTATTATCCTCAAGAGGTATTTCATATAAGTTTTGATAGGGTCTAACCTTATCAAATGTGAGTCTCTGATCTTTTAGAATTGAGAGAAAGTATTTTCTTCTAAAAATTTAGAGAGATTTTTCAAAATGGAAAGAATGGGTAACATATCAAGAAGGGAAAGAGAAAAGTGGGAGCATGAGTACAAAAGTCATTAATGAACTTCCATCTTTTGATCAAATCATCCCCAATTCTCTATTAACAAGTTATCTTTTGTTTGTCCCAATATCCTCTTGAATCCTCTCATAGGTTGAGATAAATGTACTAGAGGACAATATTTGCTAAAAGTGGTGAGTAATGATCCTGATTACAAAGGAAAACCCTTAAAAACCCTAAAATTCATTAAATTCTATAACTACTTTCTATAACCACTAGATCTCCATCCAGGACTCTATGATATCTCCACTTGTTTCATTATAAGGGCAAGGTCATTATGTTCATGTACTTGATAGAGACATACCCAAGTCTGCTCTTAACAGCTATTTGTTAGAGCTAGGACCATATTGAAAGATGAGAAACTCTCTATAACCATTCATATCTAAACTGATTCAATATCTTATCATAAATATACTATAGATGAAAACCAATCTCCATTATTCATTTTCCTAAAGTTTTTAATATTGATGAACAAATCTCACCATGTAGTCTAGTCTCTTTTTGACAAGTTGTTGAACTTTGATCTATATTAGGTCTAAAGACCTATTTTATCTCCATATATATATAATGTTGACCCTCAATCCTAAAATATCTTGTTCTAGTTCAGACTAAGTCATGATTGAACTCAGTTCCTTTATACTCACTTTGCTCAGTTCAAAAACTACTTCATCGACCTCCATCAAAAGTTCTTGGATTTTCCCTATGTTTATTGGTTTTGGGGTACCAACTCAGACCTATCAATTTGTGCCAAATTATCCTCTCCTTATTGGTCCCTAGGATACACTAAATCCTTGACTTTAACTCACACTATTAGATCTAGATGTATGAATAAACATGAGCCTTTGATCAAGATCCTTTGATTCTTTAACTTTAATTCATACTGTTAGATCAAGATGTGTGAATGCACATGCACCCAAGATCTTACTAGGACCCACCATTTTATCTCAAATGGATAATTCACGAGACCCAAATTTGATGTCTATGTACTCATATTTGATGTCTATGCAAATGTCATTGATGTTTTCATGAGTTTCAATCTTTGAACCCTAATGGATAATTGTTGATCTTAATTTTGACATCCATATGGATGTTTCATTCTAAAAGCTAAATTTTGAAGACTTATATCTTGAGATAGATAACTTATTAAGACATGAAAATTGTAAAGAATGTTCAAGGAAGGAAGGGATTCATATCCATATGATCCTTTGGCTTTGAGAGGCTTATTGATAATGCCTATAAAATTCATAAGTGAATTGGTTTGTTCATTTCTACATGACATCATGATGATAGTCTAGTTCATTTAGAATTATACTATGAGAATTTGCTTGATATTTTAAAGATCTAATGATTTTTTGAGGCCCATGTGAACTCATTCCATGATTTTAATAGCTTAGATACCATGAAACTTGCATGGATCCTTCTATTTAAAATTCTAGACCTATTTCTCAAGGATCAATTAGATTACACTTTAATCTAACTTAAAGTGTTTCAAAAGCTTTGCAAGTAGTGTGGTCTTATCCATTATGGATCCTTCATTTTATAGGAACTCTGCTCGATTAGGACTTTGCTCAGATCTTCATACCACAGACCCCTCTAGACAAGTTTTATATGTAGGCCAAAAATTGGCCAACAAGTACATAATACCTCCTTCTTCTCAACAATATGTTATTTTATTCTATTACTCTCTACACATAAATAGGCTTAAAAGTACCTTATATATACACAAGCCTCTTGCTCATATACCTCATGCTTGGCCATACATACTTTCACATTTAAATTAATATTTCAATGGGTCATATAAAACATTTCATACATAAATTAACCTTTAAAATATTTCATATTCAACTTGAAAGACCAAAACCTCTTTTAGGCCTTAAGGAGACCTAATTCAATTAGGCCTTCATTAACACACATTAGCTTTTAATCTCCTTAGAATAATTTAAAACTTCATAGATGGTAGTAAAACTCAATATTGAAATCAAATATAACCATAATAATCTCATATTAGGTCCATGACACCTTTTATCTCTAATCACCACTTCAAGCATGCCATTAGTATTATTTACATTTGGCCTTCATACACATAGAAAGGTCTATCTTGAAAAACTAAAGATAACGCAATTTTTGGACACACAACCATGACAATGAAACATATACATATAAATTCCAAGCCCAAAAAAAACTAATCAATATCATTATACTTTTTTAAATAGGGCAAAATGAATAAAAAACACTCTTGCAACTTGCTCACTTAGAACTACCAGCTTTCCTCAAAGACTAGTCATGGTGATAATGACCTTTAACACTTGTATGAACACTTTTATAGACTTATTATTCATGTATATGATATTATTAGATAATTTTAAAATTATTAAATATAAATATAGCAATGGAAAATGGAAAATATTTTTATTTCAAACCAATCTTATGACCTTACATCTCATTATCTCATCTGCACTAGACAGGTCAACTTGTGACCAATTTTTTACTATAATCATTGACCTCAAAAAATTATACCAAAAATTAACATGTCTTAAAATTCCTAAATAATATATACATTCACTTTGATTCATCCTTATTTCATGATGACACATTCTTAAACCTCTTCTCACTGTTTCCTGGGTTTTTCACTATTTCTACCATTAGGCCTATTAGCAACTAGCTATCTTGGATGATCAATTTAGAAAATTTCAGGAATATAACATAACAAAAAACCACAATGGACATAAAATATAAGTCTTAACCTTCTCCATCCACTTATTTTAATACTTTGAATTGGTTAACTTTGACTGCTACAGTAAATTTCCAAGAAATGTGCACTTTCTTGTAGGGTCTACTCACACACCTAACAACTCAATCATGACTATAGGTTATTTAGAGATTTTAATAAAACATAAAATATATTTTTTAGTAATTTAAAACCATTCTATTCTATTTTTAACAATATCTTTCACATCAAATCCTTGTTAGGGTTTTAGAGAGGTTTAACATAGGATTTGGTGTTAATGATTGTTCATAAAGGATTTCCACTTAAATCCAGAACCAATGAATATATTCACTATATATTACCCTTCCCCATCTCTTATAAACATATAAATTTCCCATGTATAGTTTATACATGCCAATGAACACCTAAAATACCTTCTTGATTTTTCATACCTTCATTTTGTGTACTCGAGAGACCTCAAAACCACCTTTCATGCCTTTTCCTATAAAGCATGAAATCAAAATTTGTGAACATGCTTTAAAAAACATATCATACCTTTTATATGGTAACATAATATTAAAAATATTCAAATATAATCATCACCCCTCATTAGGCCACATTCTCTCTCTTTACTTTACAGACCTTGACTTGTAATTCACATTAGGCATTAAAGCTAACTTTCATACTTCTTTCCATGTATTTTAAACCTAAATAAAATGACATAAAACATATCTTATGCTTAAACACAACCATTCATAATACATATGTCTTGACAATAGATCATGATGCCTCATTAGGCCAAGTAGGGTATAGAAATGATCTAGTTGCAGACTTGATCTATAGGTCCTACGCTTTGTAGACTCATAATAAGAATATTATGAGTGATCCAATGATTCAAATACATTATAAATAAACCTCATACAAAAATTCATTCCTATGTGCACTTATATCACCAATCCATCATGCTCATATATTCTTACAAAGTCTTTTCATACAATGACTAGTGTTATGACTAGGCTTCTTAAGCACTTGAAACTTTATGTCTAAATTTGAAACACTTAAAAAAGTATATATACTTTACTTAAATTATCACTCATAATATTTTTCTCACTTGCTTCTCACTCAAGAACTAGTATTGAAATATGATTCAATGCTCGCTTGACCATCCTACCTCTTTGTGACAATATTGACATCTTCAAGCTGATTTGAAACTTGTCATCAACCTTGAAATAAAAAAATAAAAAATAAATTAGGTTTAATTCAAATTATATCTTGTATTTTGCCTTCAAATTATCTCTTGTCACATTGCTTCCTTTTCATATCAAGCACATAGACTCATACCTCAAAGACCACTCACCATGATGCATCATCACCAGATACACCTTGACATCAATGATGTAAACCTTTAAATAAAACTTGAAATTAATTAAATCACTTATCAATAATATCCCCCTTTTTTGTTAATGGAAAAAAATTCTTCAATCTGATCACTCTCATCTCCCTCAATCTAGTCAATCTCTTTTATTGAACTTTCTCTCCCTTTGACATTAATGATAAAAGGTTATACATACAAAAAATTATGGAACCATCCATTCTCCCTCTTTTTAAAATACTCTTATAAATTTAATAATAACTTGTATCTACCAATCTTCTCCTTTAAATTTACAACTCTAGCTCATAATGAATCAACAAAATTTTAAAAAATAAGTCATGCTCAACTACCAAGTGTTAGAAACAAATAACAACTTGAATATCTCCCCCTCAAACTAGGCATCCATTAAGATTATTATAAATAAATAGTCTCTCCATGAAGCCTAATGGAGTCAAATCTTTCCATAGGGTACTAAAACAACATAATCTTAGGAGATTCCCATATGTCCATGCTCTCATAGTACTAAATATCCTTCAATATCCTTTTAGGCTTGATTGGCATTTTAGGCTTAACTTATTCATCAACCATTTCATCATCAATATGAGATAAAATAGACATTCCTAACTTGATTTCATATTTGAAGTATTTTCTATCATAGAAAATAGTCCATTTGGGTCTTTAGTCTAATCATGACTCACCTTTACTCTCTTTGGTTTTCACACATTCTTTTGTCTTCTCTCTTGCATTCTAGGGGATTAAAACCTCTTATTTTAACTTGATTACCTTCTAACTCTATTAGGGAATAATATTTTAATGTGTCCCACACTATGACAACTATATCAACCAACCTTATACATCCCTCTCGACTAATTATTCTTTTTATAATCCCATGCACATTCATTTTTAGAGGGTATTTTACACTCTCTTTCTCTATAAACAAATTAATTACATGTATAATATTAACCATTTAATTAATTAACATACCTCATAGCATTAGGTTTTCTGATAGGTCTTTTCATGTTGACCTTCTTGTCTTCATTATCTTTCTCCTTGAATTGAGATGCCTCCTTTTGGTCTTATTTGAAACCAATACTTATCTTATCACTTGTATATTTTTGACTAATCAAGATGTTATGTAGAGAATTATTACTATTTTCAAACTTCACAAATGTCTTCAACTTTATATATTCTTGATCTAACACATCTTTCAGATATTCTAATTTAGTTTCATATATGGTGTATTTTTCTTATTTGTATTTTAAGCTACTAGTGACTATCTCCATCTATGCTTCAATGTAATTAATGATACCATCATACTCCTTGGATGTGTTACTCATTATCTCCTCAAAAAAACTAATATACTCTTCATATCCCTTAATTAATGATCTTAGTTTATGATTATTCATTCTTTGAAACATCAACTCTTCTAGATCACTCACCAATTTTTCTTTAAGATTCACTTTAGCTTCTTCTTCATCTGATTTTTCATCATCCATAAGGAATTTATCATTTGATCAACACTGAATGTCTATTTCTATATACATGAATAAGGTTTCATTATTATCATGTTCATGTTCATTACTGTAATCATCACTATCATATGTGCTTTTGTCACTTACATCAAATGAGTTATCTTCTTTGGTGTAGAAATTTCTCTTATTCTTGAATGATCCTTTCCTACCTTCATGTTTCCTAAACTCCTTGATTTTGTTAGGCTTATATCCCTTATTATCATTTCCATGATGTTCATCATGTTCAGTCTTATCCTTGTTAGGTCACTTATATGCAAAGTGACCAATCTTACCACAATTGAAACATTTGAAACACAACTTACCCTTTTAATTACTAGATCCAAACCTAAATTTCTTAAAAAACATGGCTATTAGTTCATCATATTCAACATATAAACACATATCATCCTTAACCTTCTTATGTTTTGAATTCTTCTCAACTTCAAAAGATGTTTCCTTCTTGGGAGGTCTTCATCCACTTGTTCTCATCTCATAGGTAGTTAAGATGCCATGAAGCCCATTCATTTCAAGATTTTCCAAATATTGCATATATTCTAATATAGACACCTTAGAATAAAACTTAGGAGTTAGTTATCTCAATACCTTTTGAACAAATTCAAACTCTTTCACTTATTTTCCTAATCCTCTAATGACATTGACAGCTTCATCAACCTTCAACATTTAAGATTCAATAGTTTCATCTTCATTAATATTCAAAATTTCAAACTATCTCTAGTGGGTATACAACTTAGAAATCTTTACCTTGGTTTATATTTTGTATAATTTATTAAATTTGTCCCATATTACCTTGGCTAACTCATAGTGCATCACCTTCAAAAATTCTACCTCGTATAGGCCATATAGAATGGCATTCATTGTCTTGGATTTGTTCTCACTTTCCTTTTTATCTGTTCCATCAGTTGGAGTGTATCCATCCACACTTGATTGAAATATGTCATGGCCCATTGAAATTATATATTTCCTCATTTTGGTGCTCTAAAAATCATAATTATTCCTATTGAAAAATGAATCCTTACTAGTAGAGAAACCACCTTGAGCTTACTAACTAGCCATCCTTGTTTTTAGGATCTACTTTAGGATATTAGACCTACTTAAAAAGACCTAATATAATACCAAATTTTGGAACTAAAATGACTTATAAGGGTTGGGGTGAATTAGTCTTAAAAACCTTTCCTTAAATTTACTTAAGATATCATGAATCATTTAAGCACACATATAGATCTAGCAAGAATAAACAATTATCCACATAAGAATACATAATTTATGTGGAAAATCCTCAAATGGAATAAAAACCATATATTTATAAAATATAATAAATTCCTATAATACAAAATTCAAGTCTAGTGAAGCACCAACTTTACATGGAACACCAACTCTAACTAGCTAAGCACCAACCTAGCTAGGCTTTAGCAAGCACCCATTCCAAGGAGGCACCAAACCTCTAAATAAATCAGCACCAAATTAGCCACCTAAATATATTTTTAAACTTCATAAATACTTATTTCTAGCATAAGATATGATTATCATTTTCTTTATCTCTTCTCACTCTTATATCCCTCTCAAACTGCCTTCTAGGTTTCTTCACTCAAATATCCCTCTTCTTGACTTGATTATGTCATATGACATTTATTTTCATATATATAACCTCCATAAAATCTTAATACTATATCGTATAAACTTATATAATGGTTTTTAAGACCTCATTATTCTCAACCATATGTTATTTTATTCTCTTACTCTCTACACATAAATAGGCTGAAAACTACATTGTATATATACAAACGTCTTGCTCATAGACCTCTTGGTCAGCCATAGATAATTTAATAATTAAATTACTATTTAAATAAGTCTTATAATACATTTAATACATCAATAAAACTTTAAAATGTGTCATCCTCAACTTGAAATACCAAAACCTCTTTTAGGCCTTAAGGAGAACTAATTCAATTAGGCCTTCATTATCACATGTTACACTTTGATCTCCTTAGAACACTTTAGAACTTCATAAATGGTATAAAAATAATAATATTACACTCAAATAGACCCATAATAATCTCATATTATATCCATTACACCTTTTATGTGAAATCACACTTGAAGCACACCATTAATAATATTTACATTATGCCTTCATGCACACAGAAATGTCTATCTTGAACAACTAAAGATAACACAATGTTTGGAATAAAAAAGATGAGAATTAAACATATAAACATAACCTAAAACCTAAAAAAACTCATTAATATTATTATAATTCATTACATATGGCAAAAGGACTTGAAAACATTCCTACAACTTGCTCACTTAGAACTGCTAATTTTTTTCAAAGACTAGGCATGGTGATAACGATCTTCAACACCTTTATGACATATTTTAGAGACTTATAATTAATATATATTATATTATGAGATAATTATAAAATTATTAGATATAAATATAACATGTTCAAATATAAAATATTGGTCTTGTAGACCAATCTCATGACCTTACATCTCATTATCTCATCTACACTAGACATGTCAACTAATGAGAAACTTTTTCACTATAATCACTAGCCTCAAAACTTATAATAAACATTAGAATGTATTAAAAATATTTAAAAATCACTCCATGCACTTGGATTCATCCTTATTTCATGATAACACATTCCTAAACCTCTTCTCACTGTTGCTTGGGTTTTTCACTATTTTTACCATTAGGCTTATTAGTAATTGGCTATATTAAATGACTATTTTAGAACACATAAAGGATATTACATACATATAAAAAACCATGGAATAAAATACAAGTCTCAACTTTCTCTATCTAATGATCTTCATACTTTGAATTTGTCAACTTTGACTGGTATGGTAAATCCTTGAGAAATGTGCACTTTCATAGAGGGTGTACTCACACACCTAACAACTCAATCACACCTAGAAGTGCCTAAGAGAGTTTAATAAAACATAAAATATATTTTATAGTCATTTAAAATAATTATAATCTATTTCAAATCAGATCTTTTACATCAAGTCCTTGTTAGGGTTTTAGAGAGGTTTAACATAGGTTTTGGTGTTAACGATTATTCATAAAATATTACCCATTATATCCAAAAACAATGCATGAATTTATTATATAGAAACTTTATCCATATGTACTCAATATATCAAGTTACCATGTAGAGGTTACACATTCCAATGACCACCTAAAATACCTTCTTGAGTTTGCATGTCTTTATTCTATGTACTTGAGAGGCCTCAAAACCATTTTTCATGCCTTTTATTGTAAAAAATGACTTAAAACTTTGTGAACATTATTTTAAAAATGTACCATACCCATTTATAATCTCACATTATCTCAAACATGTTTAAATATGATCATGACCCCTCATTAGGCCACACTCTCTCTATTTGCTCTCTAGACCTTGACCTATGATTCACATTAGGCCTTAAAGCTGACCATAATACATATTTACATGTGATTTACATGTCAATCAAATGAAATAAAAACTATATTATTCTGAAACACATCCATTCATCCTTTATATGTCTTGACAATAGATCATGATGCCTCATTACACCAGGTAGGGTCTAGAAATGATCTAGTTGTAGACTTGATCTATAGGTCCTTCCCTTGTATACTCACCCTGAGACTCTTATGATTACTCCAATTATTCACATGCATGATCAATAAACCTCATACAACCAATCATTCCTATTTTCACTTATCTCACCAAGCCATCATGTTCATATCTTCTTACAAGGCCTCTTCATGTAATGATTATTGCTATGACTAGGAGTCTTAAGAACTTGAAACTGGATAAATGACCTTGAAAAACTTATGAAATTATCCATAAATTACTTACATAATCACATAATTCCAAAAAATCTCTCGTAATCTTTTTATCACTTCCTTCTCACTCAAGAACTAGTATTCAGATATGCTTTAATGCTCACTTAACCATCATCTTCTTTGTGATAATACTGATAGCTTCAAGCTAATCTAAAACTTATCCTCAACTTTTACATAAAATAAAATAATATAAATTAGGTTTCCTTCAAATTCTCTCTATTATTTTTCCTTCAAATTATCTCTTATCACATGGATTCCTTGTCATATCAGGCACACAAGCTCATACCTCAAAGACCACTCAACATGATGCATCATAACTAGATACACCTTAACATCAATGGCATGAACCTTGACATCAAAATTGAAATAAATGAAAATAATTATCAACATATATATTTTCTATCAACCTCATATAACTTTTCATGACTCTGTGCATCCATCTCACCAAGTCACCATACTCATACCTTCTCATAACAAATTTACATGCCATGACTAGTGCCATGTATAGGCTTATCAAGCACTTGACAACTTGACAAATAACCTTTAAAAACTTATGAAAATTTATATAGTTTTCTTACATGATCATATAATGCTAAACAAACTTTCATAATCTTTGTGTTTACTTCAACAAACTTCACTATGCGCACCTCTTCATAGGATCTATATTAGGCTTATCAAGACACCTTGTATTCTAGAACCAGTACTCAAACATTATTACCTTAATTATATAAAAAAATAACACTCTTTAAAGAAATATCTCAAACAACTACAATAATATCTTTATCATCAAAATTCCCTCATGTCCTCATACAGACCTAGAACCTCATAACCATGATTCAATGCTCAATGGACCATCATACCTTTTTTTGACAACACTGACAAATTCAAGCTAACCTAAACCTTGACATTAAAGTTGACATCAAAAAATATAAAATATTTTATGTTTCCTTCAAATTGTCTCTTGCCTTCAAATTATATCTTGTCAGATGGCTTCCTTCTCACATCAATGACATCGACCTTGACATTAATGACAATAATTTTCAATAAATTCCCCCTTTATCATTGAGGGAAAAACATTATTTGATCTAATCACTGTCATCTCCCCCATTTTGGTCTTTCTCTCTTCTTTAACATTCTCCCCCTTTGACATTAATGATAAATGGTTATACATATTGAATATCTCCCCCTTAAAACAAGCTTCCATTATGCTTATACTAACTAAATAGTGTCTTTATGAAGCCTAGTAGAGTCACCCATTTCATAGGGTAATAAAACAACACAAATTCTAAATATTCCCATATATCCATACTCTCACAAGACTTGATATTTTTTAAGATCCTATTAGCTTGACTGGCACCTTAGGCTTGAGATTTTCATCAACAGTTTGGTCAAAAATATGAGCTGATATTAGACATTCCTAACTTGATTTCACATCTAAAACATGTTCTACCATATCAAATAGTCCACTTGGTCCTATAGACTAATCATGACTCACGTTTACTATATTTGGTTTCCACACATTCATTTGTCTTCTCTCTTACAATCTTGGGCCTTCAAACCTCTTTTTTTGGCTTGATGGCCTTGTAACTCTATTAGGATATAAACTTACAATGTGTCCCACATAATGAAAACTATATAAAACAACCTCATTCATACTTATTAACTCATTAATCCTTTTACAATCCCATGTATATTCATTTTTTTAGGGTATTATACACTTTCTTGATTTATGGCCAAATTGATTCCATGAAAAATAGTAGCCATTTAATGAATTAGCATACCTCATAGTATTAGGTTGTCTGATTGGCTTTTTCATGTTCACCTTATTGTCTTCATTACACTTCTTCTTGACTTGAGATACATCCTTTTGGTATTATTTTAAACTAGGACTTGTCTTATCACTTGTAAAATTTTGAATATTGAAAATGTTATCTAGACCATCAGTACTCTTTTCAAACTTCATAAAGGTATTTTAAGGTCATAAATGCTTGATCTAACTTAGCTTTCAAGGATTCCATTTTAGTTCCATACTTGGTGCATTCTTCTTTTTTATATTTTAATCTAGTAGTGACTATCTCCATCTATGATCCAATCTAATTGATGATCTCATCATACTCCATTAATGTGTTACTTAGTCTCTCCTTAAATAAACCAATCTGATCTTCATAATCCTTAACTAATGTCTTCAATTTATGATTATTATTTTTTTTGTAAATTTAGCTCCTCTAAATCACTCACCAATTCTACCTCAAGGTTAAATTCCCCCTCTTCTTCATCTATTTCTTCATCATCCATAAGGCCTTTTCCTTTTAAAAAATCATCATTGTCTATTTCTATAGACATGAAAAAAAATTCATTGTTCTCATGTTCATGTTCATTACTATCATCATCACTATCAGATGTAATTTTATCACTTATATCATATGATTTATTATCTTTTTTGATATAGAAACTTCTTTTGTTCTTAAATGACCCTTTCCTACCTTTATACTTCTTAAAATATTTCTTATTTTTTTCAAGCTTATAGACCTTATTATCATCATCATCATGTTCATCATGTTCTTCATCATGATTAGTATTATCCTTATTATGAAACTTAGATGAAAAGTGACCAATCTTACCATGATTGAAACATTTGAAAGATAACTTACCCTTGTACTTACCAAATCCCAACCTCAATTTCTTAGAAAACATGGCTATAAGTTCATCATCAACATATTAACATACCTCATCCTTGACATTATTGGATTTTATCTTCTTATAAAATTTTAATGTTACTTCCTTATTGAGAGGACTTCCTTCATTTGTTCTCATCTCATAGGCAATCAAGATTCCATGAAGTCCATCCATCTCTAGCTTATCCAAATCTTACTTCTTTTCTACTAAAAACACCTTAGAATGATATTTAGGAGTTATTGAACTCAATAAATTTTGAATAATTGTAGACTCTTTAACTTATTCTCTTAATCCTTTAATGACATTGATAACCTCATCAACCCTTAACATCTAGGATTCAATGCTCTCATCTTCTTTCATGTTCAAACTTTTAAACTACCTTATGTGAGTTTGTAATTTAGCCATATTCACCTTGGTGTATCCTTCATATATAGTTTTAGCATGTCCAATATTACCTTGGCTAACTCAAAATGCATCACCTTCATAAATATTGCCTCTGATAGCCATACAGAATAATATTTGTTGCCTTGGAATTGCTCTCACTTTACTTCTTACCTGATGCATTAGTTGGTGGTGTAGGAGGTGGAGTGTATCCATCCAAAGTTTATTAACATATGTCATGACCAATTGACATTATATATGTCCTAATTATGATTCTCCAAAAATCATAATTAGTCCTATTGAATAATGGAGCCTTACTGGTAGATTAACCACTTTGAGCTAGCTGACTAGCCATCCTCATTTCTAGGATCCCATTTAGGCTATTAGGCCTACTTCAAAGGTCTTGATCTGATACAAAATGTTATAATCATAATAATTTAATGGGGTATAGTGAATAAGTTTCTTCAAAACAATCATTAAATTCTACTTAAGCATACATGAACCATTCATACAATGATGAATATCTAGTAAAGCATATGCAACCATACAAGATAACACATTAAATATATGGGGAACACTCAATGGGAATAAAAAAAAACTATATCTACAAATGGAATACAATAATATAATATAAAAAACCAAAATTTAGTGAATCACCAACTCCACATGGAGTATCAACCCCAACTAGTCAAACACCCACTCAACTAGGCTTTAGTAAGAACTAACATGTAAGGAGGCACCAACCCCATAGATGACTTAGAATAAACTAAGACACTTGAAACCATTGATAAAATTTATATAATGTTTTAGTTTAAAGGTAAAAATAGGTTTTGAAGGGGCCCCGAAACCCTGAACAAGGAGAAAGATAAACATTAAAGCACAACCAGGTTAACAAAGGAACCAGATTACAAAAAAGAACCAACACCAGGTTTTACTGGGACCTAAAACTGACAATAATACCAAGACAAAACAATAGTCAAAACACAGAACTGAAAGTTAACCACTAGCTTCCAGCTCCATAATCAGCAAACCGAACAAATGACCGGTTTCCTGCCCCCAAAAAACCAATCAGCAGAAAGGAACTTTGGATGAATCTTTTAAGTTCAGATTTTTCTTTTTGCATGACCGAAGATTCATATCAAGAGGAGGGACCAAAGGCTTAGTCTTCTTTCTTTTGACTACTGTCCAACCGTCTTCTACCTTAGTTGCCTCAGCAACCCATGCCTCAGGGGACAATGATCTTTGGACACCAGTAGACATAACCTCCTAGTGACAGTCTAACACAGTCTGACTCTTAGATAGATCCTTCAAAATAGGGGAAGAGATCACCGCCTCCTCCTCAGGCTCAGCTGTATCTTTGACTACAGCCTCCTCAGAGGCTTCATTTGATAGATTCTCCAGTGGTTCCTTTTCATCTTCCGATTCGGATTGCACCCTTTCCTCATTCTCAGACTCGGAATCTGTTGTTGTTTCCAAAGGTTGTTTGTCTAAACTATGTTCAGATAAATCCTTTGGCCACCAAGAAGGTGAACGTCTGGGATTATTTTTCCCAGCAACACAACGGGCTACAATATGTCCCGTCTGGTGACACTTCCTGCATCTAAAAGGAATCCCCTCATAATCCAAGATCTGTGTCTAGGTACCCCTAGGGGAGTCAATGCATATCACCTCAAGAAGTCCCTTTGAAACATCCAGATCAGCGAGAAATCAAGCACAAGTCGAATGGTGGCCCTTCGTATTGTCTTCTTCATATAGAAACTCCCCTATAGCATTACCAATGGTCTTATAAACTGCCTCTTGACACAACTATATCAGAAGATAAGGGAGCCACACCCAAATAGGAATCTTGTTAAAGGATTCCGAGAGAGGGTTAAAATCATTATGCCAAGGTTTGGCCATAAGAGGAAATCTTCCCTGCCAAGAAAAATTATTGTGGCACAGTATTGACTGCCTATCTTTAGGGCTTTGAAAAATTACTATAAAAAAACCCCTGGTGCAAGTCTGGATTTGACCGTCATTAATATGCAGCCAACTCTTAGCAATCCAATTTTGTATATCTACAAAAGAGGGCCAAAAACCACGGAAGCGGAAAATGGTAGCACAAGAGGAAAACCATTTTTCTTCTTCGAAAATATTTTTTGCTAATTCAGGGTCTAGAGTTACCCTTATAGGTTTTAAATCACTTACAGGCATTACGCGAGTAGGTACAGGTGTTCTTTGAAACTGAGCTTCGTGTATCTCTGCTTCAAAGGCCGCCACATCCGCATAGGTTCGCACCCCTATTTCATGCCCTGAACCAGGAACATAGGTCAGACCCGCAACTGTAGTATCATCAATCCCCCCTACTGAAATCCCTTTGCGTGCATTCTGGTTTCTTCCACCACTAACCGAAAAGACCTCCTCCCTTACGGCATCCACAGCCTCACCAGCCACTCGAAACACAGCAATCGATTTCAAATTTTGATTCGCGCGTGCTGGAGCGGGAGCCATTCGAGAGCCGTTTCAAAAATATTCCACTTTATCCACACCCATGTTAGTTGGGGTAATGTTTATCTAACAAGATAAAAATTTATATAATGTTATTTATCACACAAAAAATTATTACCACCTTCTTTATCTCTTCTCACTCTTTTATCTCTCTCAAATTGTCTTCTAGGCTTTTTCACTCAACTAGGTCTCTTCAAGATAGAATAGGTTAGATGACCTTGATATTCATATGAAGAAAAATTATTATATATTAATTTATGATATTATACACTCTTATTATGGTATATAATACCTCCTTATGCTTAACAATGTTTTATTCGTTCACACTCTCACTTCTTCCACAAATAAGCCTAAAACTACCTTGTATATATATCATTCCTTGTTCAAATGCCACTTAGTAAAATACTCAATATTAAAGTATTATCTAGGAAATATAATAGTTATTATGAAATATCATAAAAATTATTAAAATTTATAATGAGTCCCTCTTAGTCTATCATAACTTTATTAGACCTCATTTCAGCTTTATGTCTAATGGAGACCTAATTCCATTTGGTCTACTTTAGGACACATTATACTTTGACTCTCTTGAAACACTTTACCTTCATTTAAAAACAATATAATTTAATATCTTTATCAAATATACCCAAATAAACATATTTTAATGTCTATAAAACTTTTTATCACCAACCCCTTCATGAACACTCCTTGTAGCATTGTTCACAATTAGGCCTCTGAACCTACAGAAAGTCTACCAAAAAAAATGAAGAATTTACATCATGGTTACCATAACCATGATAATAAATAACATTAAAATAAAATACATGAACTTCAAAAAACACCATGCACTTTAGAATTCACAAATCAGGTAAAAGGACTCAAATACTTCTCTCCAAGTAGCCCACTTGAAACTACCAGAACACTCCAAAAACAAATTATGAAAAACTTGACCTTAAAAAACTAAAATAAAACTTACCATGACCAATTACACTTTAAAAATATCCTTTAAAATATATATAACACTCTCAAATAAAAAAAATCCTACGGTTTAATGTCAAATATTGGTCTTGTAGACCAATTTTTGATCTCACTACACATTGTGAAACTAGAACCAAACAAACCATTTTGGTTTCAACATTTCAACCTATTACACTGACTTCCAAAATTTACAAAATCATGAAAATATTTTATAGTCACAAAAACAAAACCATTTATATTATATACTTCAACGTAGGGCATAGAGTCTTAATGCAGGGCATAGAGTTTCAAAGACTTTTTATGCATATATATATATATATATATATATGATATTTTGAGATAATTATATAATTTTAAGATAGAAATATAATATAGTCAAATGGAAAATATTGGTATTATAGACCAATCTCATGACCTCACTATAAATATACCTCACTAAGCCATATAAGCCATTTTGGCTTCATCATTTCCACCATTGTACCTAAATTTCAAGATTTATACCAAGAATTAATACAAAATAACATTCCCAAACAAAATCACCATGCACTTGGTTTCATCACTCTATCATGATAACACATTCCTGATCATCTTCTCACTACTTCCTGGGTCTTTCACTATTTCTACCATTAGGCTTGTTAGTGATTGACTAACTTGGGTGATTATTTTAGCATACTTGAATTCTATAAATTATCAATATAACTTAATGGACATGAAACATGAGTCTCAATATTCATCTTCTATCCATTTACATACTTTGAATTGGTCAACTCTTACTGATACAATAAATCTCTAAGAAATTAATAAATTCTTATAGGATCTATTCACACACCTAAAAACTTAATCACACATGGAGGTGACTAGGAGAGATTAATATAACCCCAAATATATTAACTAATAATACCAATTCATTATGGGAAATTTCGATTAACATATTCAACATCAGATTCTTATTGGGATTCTAAGAAGGTTTAAACACACTTCCATTATTAACAATTTTTCATAAATCATATCCTCTCAATCCAAAAAATAATGCCTATAATTTTTATCTAGTAACATTACCCATATACCATTAATAACCTAAGTTCCCATGAAAAGGTTTTATGATATAATGATCACAAGAAAATCCTTCTTAGGTTGAGCATCCTTCATTTTGTGCACTCGAGAGACCTCAAAGCAATTTTTATTATCTTAACCTTAAAAATTTGACTTGAAACTTAATGAATAAACTTGGGAAAACCTATAACACATGAAAAATCTCATGTTTTCATACTTTCCTTGGAAACTGAACCTTATGCCTCATTAGGCCATGCTCTCACCACCTTGCTTTCTATACATGAGTCTTCATACCATGTTAGGCCTTGAAATTACCTTCATGCATATTTATATGTGCTATAAACCTAAATTACATATTAAATAAAACTATATCATTCTTTAAAACTACCATAAATCCTTTAAATTCCTTGACAACATATCATGAACCTCATTAAGCTAGGTAGGGTCTAGAAGTGATCTAGATGAAGATTTAGTTTAAAGGTCCTACCATTATAGGCTCACCATAAGACTATAATTAGTGATATAATGGCTCATATATATGTTCAAAAACCCCCATATAACCTTTCATGACTCTTTTCATCCATCTTACCAAGTCACCATACTCTTACCTTCTCATAAGGACTTTATATGCCATGACTAGTGCCATGTGTAGGCTTCTCAAGCACTTGAAACTTGACAACTAAAATTCAAACACTTATGAAAGTATATAAAATTTGCTTAAATGACTAAACAATATAAAAAAACCTCATATAATCATGTGCTTATTTAATTCACTAAACTTCACTATGCACACCTCCTCACAAGGTTTAGACTAGGCTTTTCAGGACACATTGTACTCAAGAACTAGTACTCAGACGTGCTTACCTCAATGATATCAAATAACAAAAATATTCAAAAAAAACTCTCACAACACTATAACAATATATTTTTTATAAAAATTCTCTCATGTCCTCATGCATATTTAGAGCCTCATAACCATGCTTCAATGCTCACTTGACCATCATACATCTTTGTGATAACACTGATAACTTCAAGCTGACCTGAACCTTGACATTAACCAACAAAAGAGACATTAGTTTACCTTCAAATTATCTCTTGTTACATGTCTTCATTTTCACATCCATGATATTGACCTTGACATCAATGACAACACATATCAACAAATTTCTCATGGAAGTTGTTGATTATGTTTGTACCTTCATTTCTATAGATGCATCTCAAGTAGATCTCTTCATAGTTTTTCTATAGATAACTTCTCTTTTGATCATGAAGTGAGAAATTTTGAGCCTAAGTGATCTCCTCTAGTCTTTTGTCAAGTCCAATGGGAAAGTACTACTTGATAGGTAATAGAAAATGTCCTTGTATCAATCTTCATTTGAGATTTGGCCTAATTATATCTGTAAAACATTAATATGAGGATCAGCCTTAGTGATCAACTAAATTAAACCTTAGCCTCCTACCATCTTTTCTGGCTTAATTTCTTTGGCATATTCTTGAAACTTGTTCATCCACTTCCCTCATATTTACCCTAACTCATTATAGCTAGGCATAAGTTTAATGGCAAGATCAAGCACAATGGCATGAGTCTTATTTCTAAAGATGTAATACCTGAATGTTTTTATGGATTTTACCAAAGCATACACTTATTTGTCTAAAATAAAATATCTTAATTCATCATACTCTAAGTACGTACTCATGAAGGGAATTGGGTGTTTCTTTTCATCTACTTTGTATGTTTTAGATTAAAGTAAAAGCAGGTTTTGAAGGGACCCCAAAACCCTTTAACAGAGAAAGAAAGATGAAGCAATAATGCCCAATAGGAAGAGCATTCCTAAAACTTACTAAAAATTAGAATCAAAATCAGGTTTTACAGGGACTTGATACCACAGACCAAAACCATAAAAAAGATCACAGGTTTTATAGAGACCTGGAAACTCAAAATAAGTATTAAAACTAAGAACCAAATTTTAGAACCAGTTATAACATCTAGCAGAAGGGACTAGAAAAAAAACAATAGCATCAAAGAAGACCCTAGTCTTCTAATTCCATGATCATCTTCACAGCCTCATTTCCAATCATTGCAATATCTTGTATGGATATTGCAGCCAAAGTAGCAGCTTCTTGCAGGGCTTTCTTCCTTGAGCTCTACCTAGTCCTCTTACTTGGCCCCTCCAAAGATTTTATTTCTTCATTAGCTCATTTTCCAAGGTTAGCTTCAGCCACACATATGCTTGAAGTAACCTCCTCCATTTTTGTTCTACTTTCCTTGATGAGCCTTCTCAGATTATTCTCATAATCCTTAAGTTTAATTGGAATATCTCTCATTTGCATCTCCAAATTATTGATTTTGATCCTATCAGCTTCCTGGTTATGTTGCATTATTTCTACTTTCTTCTTTAGCTCCATTATTTCCTTATACATCCACGAATCAACTTGGAGAATAACATTAGCTTTGAATCTGGCAGAATTCATGAAGGAAAGCTTAGTGTCCCTCTACCAAGCATCACAACTGTCATCTGCATTCTCCTGTGGAGATGACTCATCCTTTTCAATCTGATCCTCCCTTTCCATCATTTTCTCCTCTTTTGTCTCTACAGGGTCTTCATGCTGGACATGATCATCCTTTTCTTGTTCCTTAATCTCCATAGCATGATTGGAAACCAGAACCATATGTTCCTTTTTTCTTATCAAAGCTAGATCATCAATTAAAATATTTGTGTCTTTAACACTTCCCCCCAACATAGTCTGATTATCCTCATGATTAAAATTGTTATGTTCTATATTTCCCTCAGTTTTATCCCCTTTGTTTTCTTTCTACTTTGTATGTTAAAACAACAACAATTGTGTGATTAGAAGAAAAAGAATAAAGGTGGAAATCCTTATGAAATTCAAGCTAATAAATATGGGTGCATGTATTATGGATTCCTTTATGTCTTAGAAATATTTCTTAGCCTTAGGTGTCCAATCAATCTTTTCATCCTTTCTCAAAATAGTGTTTAAGGGTTTGACAATTTTGTTGAAACCTAAAATGAATTTGTATACACAATCAATCTTTCTTAAAAATGATTTTAACTCCTTTCTACTATTAGTAAAATCAACCTTAAAGATAACATTAATTCTATTTGGGTCAATTTCTATACACTCCTTTATTATTATATGTCCCAATATCTTACCTTAATTTATGCAAAAGATAATTTTATCGGGGTTCAAATAGATATTAAAGGTCTTACATTTATACAAAACTTATTAGAGGTGAATCAGTGATCCTTCCTGTTCTTAATAAAAATGGTTTGGTCATCCATATAAATAATAATGCAATTAACAATTATTCCTTGTAATGTATGATTCATGGCATGTTGAAAAGTAGCATTGGCATTGATGAGTATGAAATGCATCCTTATGTATGTAAATGATCCCCACTTGGTCATGAAGGTAGTCTTCATCTTATCTTATTTATTTACCAGCACTTGGTTATAGCCAAAGAAGCCATACTAAAAGGACATCATTTAAGATTTGATAACTATTTAAATTACCTCATCTAAATAGGGCAATGGATAGTTATCCTTTTTTGAATATCTATTTAGGTTTTAGAAGTCCAAATAGAGTCTAATTTCACCATTCTTCTCCCTAACAAGGACTAGGTTGGCCACCCATGTGTAGTGTTTGATTAGGAAGATAATTCTTGCATCCAATAAATTTTTTACTTATAAATGAGAGGATTCAGAATGGGTTTCATGGATCTTTGCCTTTTCTTGAGAGGTTTTCATTATACCTTCAAAAGTATCATGTCAATGGTGACCTAGGTGTCAAAAAATCTAAGATCTTTGTAAGACCATGTAAGGACGTCCTTCAATATGGATAATATTTTAGTAGCTTCAGTTAACTCTTCCTTGGTACAAATCAATCTAATATTAATATTTTAGAGATTACTTAATGAACCTGAATTAATTTTCTTGTTGTCTTTTTCACTTTCTTTGGTCACCTTGGTATCACTTTTTAACTTATCTTGATCGAATAAACTTTCTAGAGAGACCATTCCCTTAGGAATTATATTCTTCTTAGTTTGGATTATGCCATCTTCATCAGTTTTGACTCACTTTGAAAAATATTCTTCTTACTCATCAATTATGTGGATTCAAAAACTCTATAATTAGTCATGAAATTGATGATTTGATTATCATCATAAAACACCTAAAGTGATTGATGTTTTTTAGCATGGAATGACAAACTATCATTTTGACTGTAAACTTCTATAATTCAAGATCCTCAAGTGGGGATAGATTTTCTGCTATAGAAACCAACTCATCTACCAACTAATTTTTATCCCTGCATATAAAGGCAATATTAAATACTTTAAAACACTCAATTAAATCCCATGATCTAAATTTATATTTCTTCAAATAAGAAAGCTTGAATTGATACTGACTATGTACCTATTTAATGACTAATTCTAAGTCATCATAGACTAACAATTTCTTTACCTTATGTTTGATGGTGAATTGAAGTCCTAAGACCAAGGCCTCATATTCTGCAAGATTATTAGTGCATAAAAATTGAAGTCTATAAGATGTTGAATATTATTTATTAGGTAGATTTATTAATATGATACCTAAATCTAAGCCTTGTTTTTCCCTCACACCATCAAAATACATCATCCAAAATAATTCATCCTTGGCCACTAGATTGCTTTCATACAAATCAATAGTTTTAAGAGAATATATACCTAAGTCTTCATATTAGAAATTTACGTTCTCATTCTTAACATTATACTATATAATCATAAACTTAATTCTTGGTCCCATTCAATCCAAAATTGATTGGGCACACCCCTCTAAGGTAGCCACATGTGCAAGAAATTCATTGACATGTATCCATTCAAGGATTGTTTCTAGTTTCTACTCAAAAACATTCCAAATGCTTCTAAGATTTCTATGACTTGAATGTCAATGAATTCCTAAATTTTGGATTCATACACTAGTTGTATATAAACATTCAATAGTTCTACTATTAACTTAACCTTTGACTTGTCTAATTGGAAAACAACTTGATCAGACTTGATTTGACTTAGTCCCATATTTTCAAAAATACCTACAAGCATTATGTTAGTAGATGCCCTAGAATCAAGTAAACAATTATGCACATTTTTTCCAAAAATTCTTATAGTCAACAAAAATGGAGGGACCTCAACCTTAGTTTTATACATTACCAAGTTCACATTCATGGATTCAGATTTAGCTTTATCTAATTTCTCAATTAATGATTTTAGTAGCAAATCATAGTGCTTAGTGATTTGAGCAAGCTCTTACAAGGTAATATTGGATTTGATCTTATTCATATCTTCCATAATATTGTATTCACCCTTGGATATAGTTATATCTAAATCTATAGTTGGTTTATTATCATTTCCCTTGGGGGAGGAGGATCATTATTGGTTCTATGATATTTGGGAGCATCAACTTTGTTAGGTGGTCTTGAAGTTGTCACAAGTTCCTTTTGAGCTCTGTTTCTTAAGGCATATTTGTTCTTTTGGTACTATTGGAAAGAATAGATATTGTCTATGTTATTTTCAAGATCATTCTCTTTTTGGTCTGTAAACTCATAAGTTTCAATTATAAGGGCCATTTTGGTAGATTTAGACCCATTGTCTAGTGCTCTTATATTTCCATATTGCTTTGATTATTTGGGATAACTTCATAACTTTCTAGCTCACCTCAAAACATTTCAAAAGTGTTACAAAAGTATATGTAGTCTAACTCTTCATATCGGGTCATGTTATGGACCCTACACCAAATGGGCAAGGCTAATTCATAGATATTTATTTCAGACAACATAATGGTTGGGGGCTCATTTTTATTTTTATTATTGATATATTGGTTGAAATATCTATTGTACTTTTGAAAATTTTAATTTCTATTAAAACTTTCCCTTGTGTTTCCCATTTACTTTTGCAAATTTATCAATTCACTATTTATATTTTTGACCATTATCTAGATTAATTCTAAGTCTCCCTTTGAGGACTCAACTTAGCATTATGGGTTGGGTTTTGGATGACATTTTGGGTATTAGAGTTGTTAATAGGGACCAAAGCTCAAATGTTATTTTTGAGATGAGCCCCAAAACTAAACTAATTGAATAATCCTAGTTATTTAATAGGAGTTACAAGGATTAATGTCAATTAATTGAGGCTAGGTATTTAGTTTAACATAGGTATGTCCTAATTTATTCTTAGAACTAGGCTCAAAATAGGCAAGTATGGGTTGATGTTTGGGATAACAAAGGTAGGGTTCCCTTGATGATGCATTTACTCATTAGTGTGTATTATTGGTTCTATTATCTTTGGGAGCATCAACTTTGTTAGGTGGTCTTGAAGTTGTCACAAGTTCCTTTTGAGCTCTGTTTCTTAAGGCATATTTTTTCTTTTGGTACTATTAGAAAGAATAGATATTGTCTGTGTTATTTTCAAGATCATTCTCTTTTTGGTCTGTAAACTCATAAGTTTCAATTATAAGGGCCATTTTGGTAGATTTAGACCCATTGTCTAGTGCTCTTATATTTCCATATTTCTTTGATTATTTGGGATAAATTCATAACTTTCTAGCTCACCTCAAAACATTTCAAAAGTGTTACAAAAGTATATGTAGTCTAACTCTTCATATCGGGTCATGTTATGGACCCTACACCAAATGGGCAAGGCTAATTCATAGATATTTATTTTAGGCAACATACTGGTTGGGGGCTCATTTTTATTGTTATTATTGATATATTGGTTGAAATATCTATTGTAATTTTGAAATGTTTAATTTTTATTAAAACTTTCCCTTGTGTTTCCCATTTACTTTTGCAAATTTATAAATTCACTATTTATTTTTTTGACCATTATCTAGATTAATTCTAAGTCTCCCTTTGAGGACTCAACTTAGTATTATGGGTTGGGTTTTGGATGACATTTTGGGTATTAGAGTTGTTAATAGGGACCAAAGCTCAAATATTATTTTTGAGATGAGCCCCAAAACTAAACTAATTGAATAATCCTAGTTATTTAATAGGAGTTACAAGGATTAATGTCAATTAATTGAGGCTAGGTATTTAGTTTAACATAGGTATGTCCTAATTTATGCTTAGAACTAGGCTCAAAATAGGCAAGTATGGGTTGATGTTTGGGATAACAAAGGTAGGGTTCCCTTGATGATGCATTTACTTATTAGTGTGTATTATTGGTTCTATTATCTTTGGGAGCATCAACTTTTTTAGGTGGTGTTGAAGTTGTCACAAGTTCCTTTTGAGCTCTGTTTCTTAAGGCATATTTGTTCTTTTGGTACTATTGGAAAGAATAGATATTGTCTATTTTATTTTCAAGATCATTCTCTTTTTGGTCTATAAACTCATAAGTTTCAATTAAAAGGGCCATTTTGGTAGATTTAGACCCATTGTCTAGTGCTCTTATATTTCCATATTGCTTTGATTATTTGGGATAACTTCATAACTTTCTAGCTCACCTCAAAACATTTCAAAAGTGTTACAAGAGTATATGTAGTCTAACTCTTCATATCGGGTCATGTTATGGACCCTACACCAAATGGGCAAGGCTAATTCATAGATATTTATTTTAGGCAACATACTAGTTGGGGGCTCATTTTTATTGTTATTATTGATATATTGGTTGAAATATCTATTGTACTTTTGAAATGTTTAATTTCTATTAAAACTTTCCCTTGTGTTTCCCATTTACTTTTGCAAATTTATAAATTCACTATTTATTTTTTTGACCATTATCTAGATTAATTCTAAGTCTCCCTTTGAGGACTCAACTTAGCATTATGGGTTGGGTTTTGGATGACATTATGGGTATTAGAGTTGTTAATAGGGACCTAAGCTCAAATATTATTTTTGAGATGAGCCCCAAAACTAAACTAATTAAAGAATCCTAGTTATTTAATAGGAGTTACAAGGATTAATGTCAATTAATTGAGGCTAGGAATTTAGTTTAACATAGGTATGTCCTAATTTATGCTTAGAACTAGGCTCAAAATAGGCAAGTATGGGTTAATGTTTTAGATAACAAAGGTAGGGTTCCCTTGATGATGCATTTACTCATTAGTGTGTATGGCCTCTACATATGTGATTGGAAGTGTATTGCGATTCATGGCCCTACATATAAATATGATAGTCATTGAGTCTAGTTAATTTTTATAAATTTTAAGTGCTAGGTAATTTGTAGGTAAATAGGGAGATATGGTGAGGATATACATCTTCTAGAATTTAGCATCAAAAGTTATTATGAGCTCATTTAGGTCTCATTTTAGGATACTGAATTATTTTTAAATGATCATAGGGATAATGAACCTTCAAAAATATGCAATGAAGGTATCATTAAACCAATTCCACCCTATGATGGAGTCTTCTAAAAAATTGAGGAACCAGTCGTAGGCTATTTCCCTCAAGGTAAATGGGAAGAGTCTATAGGGTAAATCCTCATAGATGATGTTCAAAAGTATAAGAGTTTCCTTAAATTAATTTTTATTCTCCTAAAAATTTATGCCTCAAAATGGGTTAAATAGGGGGAGGTACTTTTTAGGGTTCCTAGGCAAATCATGCACTAGACCAGGCATATTCATGAAATATCCTCCTAACCTTGGCATGACTAGTTGGATGTAAAATATAGGAGGTAGATGTTGGTTCACTAGAGAGGTAGGATGGGATTTTTACATCCTACATCTCCATTTATTGGTTTTGGTTTTTCAATAGGTATCTAAAGATCCAAAGTGAACTCTAGTTTCAGAGCAAGATCTAATCTAGACCTTAGGTAACTCTAGGATGCTATACAAAGGATCTATACCAAAAATACAAAATAACACAAAGGATAGTCAAATATTGATAAATGAGGCAAATATTATTGGAAATAACATAAATTAACTCCACATAAAGGTATATAATCAAGCAAAGTGGTCTTATTTTACCTTTTTTGATCTGGATCCATTAAAACTTTAGATCCTACACAAACTTATTTTCATAAACTTGGTGTAACATACAAAGATCAATTTTAGACAAAGTAATTCAAGTAAAAATTGGTGTATTAAATTTATTAGAACATTATTAGAGTGAGATCATGTCAAGAATAGTTTAATTCTATGTGAACAATCCCAAATTAGATTTCTCTAGCCCTAGCTTAGTGATCTTTCATAAATAATCAACTAGACATTGATCTTTACACTTATTTACCATAGATATAAAGTTATTAATTCATATTATGTAGACCTTTGTAAATATATATGAAACAAACCCTGATCTATTCAAAAAAATTAATGACATGCCTATCATTAATGCTTTTAAATGAAATTTAAATGGACCAGGGGAGAAATGCCATAATATCTTCAGACGTGAGCCAATATTTCAAGGATTTTATAAAATAAACACACATTCAAAAAGACATTTCAAAGTTTGTAAATATATCATAGGAGATGAAATGAATCCATAGTTTTTACATGAATCTTTGTGTATTTAAATACATTATTCTATATTTCAACCAAAATACATTGCAATTTTACTCAAAATAAACAAAGAAGAAATTAGCCCTCCTTTTAGCACCATTTTTTCTCCTAATGATGTATATCTATGTCAAGGATTTGATACGAATAACAAAATAATATATCTTAGTTTATTGTATAGGTCTTGAAAGACATTAGGGCTAAGTTAGTTTTGCTAGAATGATTATATGACTACCACTTTTAGTCCACAAGTAGACCCTATTGTAGGGATAATAGTAGCTTTGTAGAGACACAACCTTTTGATATTTATTCTTGTTGTTATGGTGATTTGTTTTTTAATATTTTTCCAATTTTATTTCCTAAATACCATATATGTAGTGGTGATTCTAGGGTAATTAAAATTCACATATCTAATAAGTATGTCTTCAATATGGATACCTAGAATAAATTACCTTCAACACATTTGTTTTTAGAGTAGAATTAAAAAGGAGGATACATAGACAAATTTTGTTAGAATAATAATAAGAACAAACTAATAAAATAAATTAGAAACACTACTATCAATTTTAACCATTAGAAAAAATGAGACCATTTATCATTTACAAAGCTTCAAAAATAAGAAAATATGAAATTAATGAAACAATGAACAAATTCTAAGAATTCCTCTTTATATTTGCATTAATTTCATAAGAGTTCTATTCTAAATTACAAATTAGATGGATAACCCCTATATATAGGCCTATTTTGGGCCTAATATGGTTAAATTCATTATAAAAGAATGTAATATATGATAATTATCACCAGATAGAATATCCTCATGTTCTAAAAAACTAAATAATATTCCTAATTCAAAGGGGGAATATTTTTACAACATATTAATCAGAACTAGAACATGAAATTTATCTTAAAAAATCTTAACAAATGGCTATCTCAATCCAAAGGTGTCAGGCTAGGATCTTACGGATGTCGATGATAATGAAGCTCCTAATGTAGTAGAAGAGGAAAGTGAGACCATAGAAATTGAAGAATGACTAATCCATAGTGTAGCTAAATAAGAATAAATTATAAGAGGGGTTAAAGAGGAAGAAGCTCCTATGGTGAATATCTATGACTTCCTACTCACCTACTTCTTAACTTCTATTTGTCCCCTTCATGCCTCAAAGCATTTCTTGTAATCAATGTCAATCAATTTCAAATCTATAATGGGTTATTTTAGAAATTTGATGGTGAAATATAACATTTCATCATACTTATTTAAGAAATGTCTTGTAGCTTCATTTATTTTTATTACCTTCTCTATTCTCTGATTAGATGATGCTGCCAAATCCACCATCTTTTTCCCAAAAGTTACTCCTTGAAGTAGAGCCTAATTTATAAAATGACAATGAAATTTTGGAGATGGGCTATGAAAACATCCTTGATGATGATGGTACTATCTTTGTTGGCAAGGTGTGTGATTTCATCCTCCTAGAGTAAATTTATAACTTTGTCACCTAGTTGTGTGAGAGACTAGCCCAAGGATCTCATGTCATCAATCCATTGATTCAAGGCTTTACAATGATATATGACTAAGAAATTTTCAAATCCTCAAAGGGTATTAGGTTAAATTCATAAAATTTATTCATCCTAATCAACTTGACCAAGTTGACTAATTTATTGTCATAAATCCCATAGGTACTCTCCACCTTAATAATATTACTATAGACTTCATATCCTTTTAATTTATACTAGGATAAAGTATTTAAGGTATCAAACATAAACTTGACTATCAATTCCACCTTGGTGATGGTCACTTCTAGAAATGTGGCATTTTTTTTTGTTTTCTATCTCAATCATTCTATATTGCATTCCTTTCACCAATTTTATAGCTACATCACCATATGCCTTCAGTGCTAAGAGGGGGTCCTCTGCATATTCTTTTTTCTATCTAGGCTTAAATTTATTCTTATTTGTTAGTGAAAAAAGGGTTTCTTCAAACTCATATATAATGGATTGTCTGAATGAGTCACTTTCCTTTTAGTTTTCCTCTTCATTGTTCCAAACTCCTTGTCAAATTTTAGTGAGACATATGAAGGGTCTAATATAACCAAATCTTTCCTTTATATTATGTCTAACTTCATTCTTTTATCTAGGATTTATTTGAAATGCCACCCTGAGGCTAAGTGGATGATGGGAATTGAAGAGTTAGTGTGAATCCTTGGAAGGTAGATGTTTGAGAAGTAACTATGGAGGTGACTAGGATAAAGGTAGAATTAGGGGATGAGGTAGGAAGTGTTACTTTTAAGGATGATTAAGAACTAGTGTTAGTTGGAGCACTAGTTGGGAATAAAGGAACTTGGGGTATACAACTAATAGGCCTAGCCTTTGATAGTTATGGATGAGGCCTAAGCATGGGCCTGGGTAAAATTGGGGGTGAGTTAACCATCAAATAGAACTTAGAGGTGGATGACACAATAAAAGGATTGACAATGAGTAGGGGCACAATTATGGGCCTAATTACGAGACCAATGAAGGGCCTATAGGGAATTAGGTTCATGTTATCTAGGGTTGATGGATCATATAATCTACCCTAAGGGTGGCTAATTAGAAATAAGGGAGGAAAATAAACACATTTTTGACTTGTCATACCTGGTTCTTCCTTGACAAGAAGTAAGGGAGGTAGCTCTAGTGTGAAAGTTATTGGTGTCATAGTGGGTGGTATTAATACCATGACTGAAGGTGAATGAGGTATCATCAAAGGTTTTACCCACACTAATGTAATATTATGGACCTGAAATGGGGTGTTGGATATTGATTCTAAAATAGAAACATGTTTAGTATGTTTTTTAGTCTTAGCTCTTCCCTTCCCCAAACTAGGAAATAATGTCTATAATATCCTCTAACTAAGCTAAGGGTGTTAGTTGGCCTCTCTTATTTAGTATCACCAGCCTAGATTATAGATGTTGATGTACCTACTTGAGCACTCTTAGGCTTGAAAACTTCATAAAAACTAGCATCTTTCAATCTACCATTAACAAGTGGGACATAACATCCTTCAACCTTTGCTTCACCTCTTGACCATTTCTCGCATTGATATAGAACCTGTCTTCATCCTCAAGCTAATGGTGATAGGTGATGATTGTGGTTGACTTATGTTTGATGCAATGTTTGAAAGCTATGTGTTTTATGTCTCATTTCCTATTTTCATCCCTTTAAAAGTAAAAAATAGTCCTTTGTATGGCAATGATAATGATCGATTCTAGTTTTTTATCCAAAACCAACCAATGTTAGACAATTGAGGATGGACCAATCCTCTCCTTTTATTTTTGCATAAGTTTTCCACCTCTATGAGTAACTGATAAGAAATTTATTTATCATCCAACTTATCTATCACTATAATATGAAATATAAGGGGAATGTTTTAATTATAACTATACTCATAACTATGTAATCTGGGTAGTACCAATAGGCTCTAAAGGTACTCAAGGTCGCTTAAATTTCATCTAATAGTCTGGGCATGGGACTTTCATATATTTCCCTATATGTTATAGGGTATAAATTTTTGGCTATGGACCTCATATCTTTCTTTTACTTATATAATCTAACCATTGAGAAGGTATGAGGAACAATCCATTTCATATTGGGGTCTTAATTGATGAACTATGGTAATTTTTGGGTGGCACAAATGGCATCCATTAGGTAGGAAATCATGTAAAAATGATCCCCCTAGTTGTCCATGACTTTCCATCATTGATTAACATAGACATAAATGGGATCTATTTCTCATCCACATGACCCATGTCTTTAGCCCCATGTAAATGGTTCATCATGGCCATTCTCATTGATACTCCCTTTATTGAGTCACAATTTATTGATTACATCTAATCACTGGTTTAGGTAGATCATAGTAGGACTGAAAGTCTAATTCAACTATGAAGGCAATATCATGACCCAAATTCAAAGATTGATCATATCATCAATTCATCTAGACTAAAGAAAAATATGGTAGACTACATCTACACAAGGGAGTACCTATGGGTTAGATGTTTCTTTATGTAGTCTTATATATCTAAGTGCCAGAATGTCTAATATATCCTCTACCTCATTCAAGCCTTCTTCATCATCATTTCCTTGATCCATATTCTTCTCTACATGGTAGAACAAGTCATTGTAACATTTATCTTTGGTAACTAATGTAATAGAGTTTAAATTGGTATCCTGAAAGATGATATTTGTCTCATAAGAGTAGATGAATGGAACTTGTTTCTAATTTTTAGATCTAAATGCTTTATATTCATCCATGGATTTAAATTCTATGATTGACAAGATTAAAACATGATTTAATGGTAGAGGAATGCATATAAATATTTATAAAAATCATAAAATGTTTTTAACACTAGTAGAGAGAAACTAAAGGTGAACCTATTACTTTGAGATGGTAAGCATTATAATCCAAATTCATAATTTAAACTCATTATGTGAATCATAAATTTCAAGTGTTTTAATTTGATTTGATTTTAAATTTGGGTTGGCTCTTTATTTTTATTCTAATGGCTTTAAAAAATTACTTTGATAAATCTTCCACTCACTGCCTTCACTTTATCCATGTGCCTTATCATTATAGGCTTGATGTTTCAATGAAGTGACTTGGATTTATATCCACTAAAATAAGCCCTATAAACATTTAATTCACACCTACAACTAGCACTTTTTTAATAGATGTATGCTACCTAGGTATTTCCCTTTTACATATATTGAACACTTGGCACTTTTTGGTCATTTTAGCCTTCTATTTTGAATATTGAACCATCTGGGTGGATTGCACAATACTTTGACAAGTGTCACCTTCTAAATAGGTATCTCGTATTTAATAATTTCATGGATAAATCTCTTTCATATTTTGGATAATGTGGCCTTGGAATTTCTATTGGTTTTCTAAGTGGTAGGTTCTTATTGGTTCATGTTGTCGCATGGATTTGTTGTATGAAACTTCTAATGGACCCATATGCCATGACATTTTTCCAAGTGTCACATTTTTATTTAATCCCATAGTAATTAGGTCTCATGGATTTTTATATCATGTTATTTCCATGAGACATGGGTCTATGTGTTTTCATCCCATTACTCCTAACTGTCACATGGCTTCCACATTGCATCCAACTACCCAGGATTAATTGACTAACTTCCAGGTGTCATCTTGTCATGTAATAATAGTATTATTATATTGATAAATTAAATATTAACTATGGGGGGATTTACTAATTACCAAGTGGTATTATGTAATAGGATTTCATTATCATGAGACTTTTGTAAATTAACTAAAGCCTCGAAAGGCTGTGACTGAGTGATAAGTGGTAGACTCCCATTAGGTTCTAGGGTTGTAAACTTTGTAAATTATTCATAAGTTAAAATGCCATAAATGAATGACAAGTTTAAAAATATCATTGTGTCATGGGGTCATGGATTTTATAACTTCTTTGTAAGCTTGGAATGCTGATATTGAGTGACGAGTGGCAGAGTCTTGTTTGGTAGTGGGATCACTCAATTTTCTAAAGTTTAAAATATATGTAATAAAGCTAAGAAATTTATGTGACAAAGTGATCAATGCATGAAAAATTTTCATGTGTCAATTTAGGATGAGATGGCATTGGGATCCTACCAAAAAAAGGTGTAAATTTTATTAAATTATGAAATAAAAAAGGGAGAAGTCTATAATTATAAACATTGAGCATGAAATCCCAATTGGACCTTAGTCTAAAATATGTGATTAAGGTATGTCATAGTCTCGAACATGAAATTAATTATAGTTAAAGTTAAAACATGATTTGTAAAACCTCAATTACATAACTTTGGTTTATTTTTAGGGATCATACCTTGGATCTTTTAATATAACCCCTTGTAAGAGTACTTCTAAACAAGTCAAATTGTTAGAAATCTTAGTGAATTTGACATCAATGAAATATTAAAAAATACCACATTTAAAAATAATTATGAATTAACATGACTTATAAATATTTCAATTCATACAAGTCGGGGGGGGGGGTGGGTTTAGTCATATGTTACCAAGCTTAAGGCATATATTAGGGTGAATGATCCAAATTTTCATGGGGTCCTCATTTTTGGAAAATGAGGCATGTTTATCTCATCATTGACCAAACATTACACTAAATTTCCAATAATATAAACAGGGATAAAACTTGAATTTATTTCCCACTTATATGTATGTGTGAAATGGTGAATGTAAGTTTAAATTGTCTTTTGTTACAACTTACTAGTTTGATTATGAAATTTATCATACATTTTGTTTTACATTTAGTGTCATTATTATTTCATGATTACTTAGTTAATTATTTTTGATTCATTAACCATAATTTAATCTAAATTAATTAGTAGGTGAAATACATGTATTTCAAACATAAAATTCATTGAATCAAGTTCTAAACATAAATCATTACTTTTGTTACATAGACAACATAACATAAAAAAGATCAATAATAACACATCATAATTTTGTATCTATTATTTATCACTACATAATTAGCATCAAATAAAAATAAAATAAGGAAAATTTACATACAATGAATATAATCATATCCCCTATTGTATAATGTATCATAAAACTACATAAAAATACAATACTATCATCAACCACTCTTAAATAATAAAATAAGTTAATACATCAAATTTTAAATAGCTTTGTGAGAAATCATTTCTTGAATAGCCTTGATTATGAAAATAATATTAGTTATTATAATATGCATGATGGATAGCATCATTTAGGTGATTTACCTATAACCATAAACCAACCATTCCCTACACATATACCCACTAGGAGTAGAGCTTCTCTTCACAAAGGGGCAGATAATGGAAATGCAAACATCAAGAACTAATCAATAATACTGTGGAAGTATTATCATTATTATATGCATAAATCATACATACCATGGAAACTCCTTTATCTAATATGATCTCAAGCATACATTTAAACTATAAATTATAATGGATAAATAATGTATAAATTTATAACATTGCTATGGTTAAAGCATTTTTATAGTTCATAGTCCACATCAAAAATAATATATACTATAACATATAGTCAATACAATCCTTATTATTATTAAATGTTGAGTAAATTTTAAAGAGAATCCCTAACTATCACTCATCATCTCTTAATGAGAAAGATGACTATTAAGTACTAATCACAATCACCATCAGTCATAATGAATTCAAACCAAACAATGAAACTAATTAATACTAATATTATGATATTTAAAAGTCCTTCACACAAAAATAAAAGAATCATAATATTGGTTTAAGATATTAAACCATTCCAAGGAACTCATTTATAAGTTCTTCATATGACCATACACTCCAAGTGTAAATCAAATCATCTAATAATAGTGCACTATATAATATTTTACTTTCTTATTCTTAATAAAACAAACTTTAATTCCATTTAAAGAATAATAAACATTCATACATATTTATGTTTAAATCATATACTCAATTTAGATATCACCATACATCATTCTTAAAATGCACTACTTTACTTTATTCTAGTCTATGTTTAATCTAGTAAAAGTGTATTTATTAATAGTCTATAGGTAGCCTATAGGGTTGTGTATCATTTTTACAATCATACCTTTTAAAAAAATATCATAACCCATATCTAATATCTTATACTAGTGATAATTACATCATTTTTATAGTTTAGTAAAGGTTTATTCCATGAATGATCTAAAAGTTTCACATTTAAATCATAAAATTAATTGTAATCACAAACTCAATTACACTTGTCCCTAATAACCCCATGGGTGAGAGTGAACTCACACCCATGTGTTTATAAGGATCCAATGATGTCTTATAAACTATTTCCAAATTTGACAAGTCTAATGAAAATTAAACTAATTCAGATAAACCTCAAGAATAAACAATGTTATAGTCGTAAGGATATGAACCCTTATTTACTCAAGGAAATTATATATGATTGTATTGTCTCTAAGAGAAATAATTGTAAGGGATTTACTACCTATTAGTGTATTATTTGTCTTGATTTTATTTTTACCTACAAGGTTGCTTGTCAGTTTACTTAAGGTTGTTAAGGTCATTAGGGGAAATATACTTAATGTGTTTTCTAATACTAAGTTGAGTTGCTAAATTTTTGGTGACCTAATTTTCAACATCCTACTAAAAAGTAGTAGATAAAAACATATCAATTAAAATATTAGCATGAAAAACATATTGAGGATAAAACATAGCAAGAAATAATGTATCGAGGACAAAACATATCACTAACAAAACATAGTAAAAGATGTGCTCACACAGAATATGACACAAGTTTCAACTAAAGGTCCAAACTCACAAATCACATTTTCCTCTATTATTTTTCTTGTAAATTTGGTGCATTAATTTTCCACCATGAAATGTTAACTACTATCACTAAAATGAACTAGAAAACAAATAAATAATGTGATAATCACTAAAATGTCCCAATTATACTCTTCATGACATTTTTGTGTCATTACCAATATCGCTACATTTTTCCTCACTATATTTTATCATTATAACATTTTTGTCCTACTACATTTTTAACATACTACATTTTTTACAACTACATTTTTATCCGTTACGTTATCACATAGGGCCTAATTCTCACTATATAATGCACCTCCTTTATACTTTTTAGCTAGTGAAGTAATATAAAACTCACTTTTTTTTCATTATTCTCACCTACTCCTAGGGTTTTCATGTAATATATGATGTTCAAATACCTTGGAGTGATCTGACATGGTATCATAGCTCTGATCTAATAGTTGTTTTCCCATTTCTAAAATCCTCAGTGAGATCTTTCCTGCTAGCATTCCTATTAGTTTTCTTGATTTTTGATGGCCTCATAGGTTCAGTTAGATTTCATAAAAAATGTGAATATTGTATAATGGAAGTATCCAATCACAAAATAGTTAGTTACATAAAATTGGGAAGGCATCAAAGCCTTAATATCAACTATAAACATGACCTAATATCTGTGATAGTGATTTTCAATCTTATTTGGAGGGTTTTAGGGATTTTTCATTGGTTTCACACATATCCATACAATGTGATTATCAAATTAGGAAATAATTTCACAATTTTTATAGGTTTTTTGAGTTCTCAAATTTGTTTTTCTATTTTTTGGAGGAGCCTTAACAAATCTTTATATTTTTAGTTTTTCCAATTTTGATGAAGTTTTTAAGCCTTGTTAGTAGTTTTGGTGTTTTTTGGTGCTTGGTATATTTTTTACTATGCATGGATGTACATCAAAACTTAACACATACCTACGTAAGCAGTGAATCCCACTACCTCCCATTATATTTTTCTATTTTGTATCAATTACATCAATCAAAATTGAGGGAGTGGGGAGCACTCAAAATATGTCTTTATCCCCTTAGTCATATGGTGTGGTCATATGGGGGGGATTAAATATTTGTTCCTAATAGTGGGGGATTAAATTTATCACTCAACCAATTAATTATCCATCAACCATAAATTTTCAAAAAAATGGGTGTCACTATTGAACCCAATTTTTTTTTTAAATTATTTTGGGTGGAGATTTTTATGTGAGCTTAGATTTTTAAAAATGCATAACTTTTGATTGATAACTCCTTTTTGAGTGTTTTTTTATTCAAAAGTGACTATTTTTAATTCTCTACAAATTTATGACATTGTTGTAGGCCTTAAATAACTAATTATTATTAACATATGCACCTTTTAGAGACATTATAGATATATCCTAACATCCTTCCAGTCATTTCATACTTACGCATATATTGCTCATGATGTATTCTTGGTTGTGCCTAACATTTATACTAGCATGCTTATATTTGAAACTTTTGTGGGGTCACTAATGATAGTTTTGAGGGAGTATTATGTGGTTTTTTGTATTATTTAGTGTCTATTATAAACATTATCATTTTTTAAATTATGTTCATTCCTACACTTAATTTTCATTTGGTGCATTCTTGGTTGTGCCCAACCTCATTTTAATGCGTATAGATTATTATTATAATAAGAGGGTAATTCAATTTTTTAATGTAGTTTTTCACTTATTTTATATATTATCTAAGTCATGTTGACTTCACTTGAGATATACATGTGGAGGAAAGTTTATTTTATATCAATGGTTCTTCTTTAAAAGATCAATTATGCTTCTTAGTGTGTTTATATGGAACACATGTTCATGAAAAAGGGAAAGAATCATATTCCATTTCTATATGAATATATTCATGCTTTAACTAGTTATAACGATTACATTAAGTGTTATAATACTTGTGATAATGTTATTGGTACCTTATTTCTACACATTTCATGGGATCTACATCACCATGTGCAGCTCACCATGTGTCCTAACACTATTTGGAGCATCCGTTAGTATCTTTTTAGAGATCCTACTAATTTTTATAACAATACTACTCCTCATTTTTCTATCATATCTTCAAATATTATTTTAATCTCTCATCCTAATATTATTTATTATGACGACACATCCATGGTGGATATTTTTTTTCCTTTTATCAATCCACCACTATGAGATGAGATTATGTCACGCTTTAGTTTTTCCATTATAGATTCTACTTTTGTTCCTATGAATGATGTAGTTCTTCCAAATCCATCATAGATTGGTACTTCATAGGAAACTAATATGTATAGTGATATAAACCTTTTGAGAGAATTAATTACTCTTTTATTCATGTAGATTATAATTATATGGACCCAAATGATTCATCTACAATCTTTTTGATGTAGGAACATGAAGCTTAAAAAAAGTTAATTTTATGTTTTAGTCAATAGTGGTCAAAAGTGGGTCAAGTTTGAATTCAATGTGATTTAAGAGAAATTTTAAGGTTCATTACATGTTTTTTAGGTCATTTGGAGTCCCTAGGAATCACAGGAGTAATTTTGAGGGATTTTGGAGTTTTTCCTCCAAAACTAATAATTTGAAAATTCAAATATTCAAAATGAATCTAGAAGGGTCATTTGCATGTTTGCAATTTTTATATGATTAAAGTGGGATTAATAAGTCATGTAAAGGGTAATAATGAATAATATTTGTTAATTAATAAGGATAAAGTCATGTTTTGGTTTGGTAACCTCACCCATGAGTTAGGTTGACAAACAAAGAGGTAGTTTTGTAACTAATTTGGTAACCAACATTGAAGTTGGTAAAAATAAAGTTTGGTACATGAGTTGAGAGGTTGGATGGAATAGGAGAGGATAATTTGAGAGAGGATAGAATAGGGGAGAGAGAGATATCCAAGATAAAAAAGGAGAATCTAAAAATGAGTTTATGTACAATTTCCTTGTGGAAGCTGACATGTCCAAGTTTTGGACTACAATGTAATGTTGTTAAACTCAATGAATAAAGGAATATATTTTTGTAATGTATATCTTATACTTAAATAGGTATATGATTTTTTTGAGTGTTAGGAAATAATAATAATAACCTTGAGATTGTATACAACCACTGTGTCTATGTATGTATTTGTAGGTTATTGATAGGTTGATTGTTACAACCAAGGGAATGAAGATTGGAGTATTTTATACAAGGTTAGTGAGTTGGTTCCTAGGGTACCAGTTTTCAAACATTTACATACCTCAAATTATCCTTTAGATGTTTTATAAAATCATATAAAATGGAGAACTCAAAGATTATGTCAATTCTATCCATAAATCCTATTTCTTGCATATGAGTCTTTTGAGTGAGGTAAGTTGATATCTATGTAATTATTATTGAGAAAATATTTTGGTATATATTATTAATTTTGTGTGCATATAAAATAAATTTAATTGGAATATAATACTAATTCCTAATGTTTAAATACTTTGAAAAATGACAACAAATAGTCTTGGGAGAAACCATTGTGTATACATAGTTCAATCCATAGATGAAAAGAATTAAGGAATGAAGATAAGGAGTGGATGATTTTTTGGTTAAGGGGATAATGATATATAATAATAATATTTACCCTATCATAAATAAATTATGAATAATTTGGTATTTTTGAATATCTGGAGGCTTTACACCACAGACCATTGTTTGTAATAGTGTTATTTTATTTGACACATTCAGTCCTTAAGGACAAGGGTTGGTTTTGAGGATGGATAAAATACATGGAATTGGAAAAGGTTTTATATATATTTTTAAATAAATTAGGAACAATAAAAATCATATTGAACTCTGGTCACATCTTATAAAGTAAGTTGAGTTTGGAATGCTTAAACTATCATACATAATCATATCTTATTCATATAGTCAGTTAACAAAAGGATTGTAATTGATGTATGGAAGGTAAAATTAAGTTTTTTATGGTTATTTTTATAATTTAAGGATGTGGGTTAACCAAAATAATTACCCAAGAGAAGTATAAAATCCAAATTGAAGGCACTTAGTCTTAATAGAACTTACACAGTCCCTTAAGTATGCCCAAAACTCTGAGTTTAGGCTTGGTTTAAGCATGTGAAGATAAAATCAAGAATATAACCTATTTTAAAAGTTTAATAAGATGAAAAAAATATTTTTATGTCATTTGGTCATCTGAAACCTTATTGAACTCAATTTATTGAATTTTATATGCCCACGGGCCTGTGTAGGACTTAAAACCCCTTATATTATGGTTTAGGAGATATGGAGAGTT
This sequence comes from Torreya grandis, assembly GCA_037957365.1. Taxonomy (NCBI): domain Eukaryota; kingdom Viridiplantae; phylum Streptophyta; class Pinopsida; order Cupressales; family Taxaceae; genus Torreya; species Torreya grandis. The sequence goes on along the minus strand of JARHVA010003635.1, from coordinate 44,564 downwards.
TTAACCATTAAAAAAGTGAAATTTTATAATATTTATCTCTTATAAACGATTTAAATTATTAATGTGGTTTAGTTCTAATAATGTATGGATAGGTATGGATTTAATAACCAAGGGTTTGGAATAAGCCTAATTAGGCCTAATTTGAAGGACTTTAACCAAGGAAGTGCTAGTTAGAGAAAGACATGGGTCATGAAACTTATTTAGGAGTTTAATATAGATAAATAGTACCCCAAAGTGTTATTATATATTTGTTAAAGGTGAAAATTTGGTTAAATAAATGAAAAAGTATCAATAAAGGTTACTAACCTATTGAAGTCATGAAGAGTAGGTTATGTGGAAAGAAGGGTTTAAAGGTGAGCTGAAAGTTATAAGGGGTTAATTTAGGTATGAATTTATCACATAAGACCATCCAAGATTAAATATATAACTATTGAAACCTATATCAAGAATTGACACTTGAGACCTAGAGGTTGGTTGCCTAAGAAGAAGTTAGAAATGGATTGAAGGAAAGTTTGTGAATAAGATGAATGGAGTGAGATAAAGGATGAGTTGTGAATGCGTGTAAATAGGTTAAAATCATAAAAAATTATTTGTAAATGAAAAAATAATCATGAACTAAATAAATAGACCATCAAACATAGTGATGAAAGAGAGATAACCTAGGCTATGATAAAGAATTCAAGACAAACAAAGGTTATGAGTGGGATATTTTTCAAGACCAAATATAGATAATTGAGTTTTGTAATATTCTCCCCCTTACCTCTACATCACTTTTATTTATATTCTATGGTTATTTATTTGTTCTCTACACTTCACATGGAAATTATTTTATCAAATGATCCATGTTATTCTTATTCATTAGACTCATATGTACTTGATGAAACTTCTAAGCCTCAACACATATTTGAGATTGATGAATATTATTTTATCATAGATTATTACAGTAGTTATGGGACACACCTCCACCATCTCCTTGTCACCTTATAGATGTTAAGGAGTTGGTTCTTAATCCACCTACCTCTAGTCCAAATTTTACATTATAAGGTTAAAGTATATAAATATAGGACTCATCAAAAATTAATTATTCTACTACATAGTTACAGGGCATTCCATAATATATTTTAGATTCTACTCTCATTGCACCATCATTTAATAGAGGAGTTTCCCATCCTACTTTTCATGAGGAGAACTAATCTTGAAATAAGAATCACACCTTGGTTGAAGATCCATTAGGAACTTGGTGGACAAATTCACTATTATAGGGTGATCCACTCTTTAATACACCTAATTTTGATAGGTTCACTTTAGTGGTGTTACATTTAGATCTTATGCATGATCTTTCCATACCTATGAGAAACTTATATTTTAGACCCTACTTAGAGATATTTGTATTAATAACTCCTTCATCTTCCACTATTGAATGGTCAGAATTATAGTATACCATTTTTATTCTTCCATTGACAAGGAGAGTAAACATTATTTGATGCAAATGGAGCTTATTAAATATTTAGGTAGAGGATCTCATCACTAACATTCATCATTCTATGAGCTCTATTGAAGGAGATTCAACATATTTTATGGATACTTCTTTTCTCTTATCTCTATGTTCTTTATTGATCTCATTTATGATTACATTTTCAATTGTGTATGACATCCTTAGATAATGAACTTTCTTATTTTCATGTTCCTTTTGGAGAGGAATATTATCTTATGGGTTTTCTCCTTTTATTCACTTTATGTTAGTTGTTTTGTGTTTGGGTACCTCATCAAGCCTCATTTCAAGACCCAATTATTCTACCCACCTAAGCTACACTTCAAGGGGTATTAGTTATTATTTTTCCCACTTTTAATTTTTCCTACATTGTTATTATTCATCTTTCTTAGGGTGTTTAATGTCATTATGATAAATACACTTAATGTGTTTTATAATAGTGATTTGAGTTTTTACCTTTCTGGCAACCTAATCTCTAACTATATAATGTGCCTCTTTTATACTTTTTGGATAATGGACTAATACAAAACTCACTTTGATTTTCATTTCTCTCACCTAATCCTAAGGTTTTCATTTAATTTGTGATGTTTAGATATCTTGGAGTGATTAAACACTACCATAATAGTTCACAAGCCTTTAAATAGTGTACAACCAATAGCTACATACCCTCATTCAAAAATTTAATAACCAAATAAAGTTTGATCATTATCATAATGCCATAATAACAAAGTTTTTATCAAATTAAATTTAGGATTCTTGATTTAATGCTAAATCATATGAAAATAACTAGTTCCAGCTGAGTAACATAATATTATTATTTTTTACAAAAATGGATTGTGTATAACTAGTAATATATCAATGCTTTGGCTCTTAAAACCCCATAATTTTTATGTGGTTATTAAAACTACCTATAGGTATAGGGTTGGAATTAATTCCACCTTTCAAAACTTATTTAAAATGTTTTATATTATTTTAAAACCCCATTCCAATAAATCTTAGAAACGAAATTATATATTTCAATAGTAAATCAGTCATCCAAAAAACCACATTTTCATTTCATATTTTTAAAATGGATAAGTTCACAAATTTGATGTAAAAATTTTCATAACATATTCATATGAACATAAATTCATAGAGGATGTTGATATAATATTTTCCATAGCTATTTATGTTTTCAGTATATCTAATAAAAGGGGTTTTCCACTCTTTTCAACTAATTTTATAATGCTACAAGCATAAATAATAGTGATAAAAACTATGACCTATTATTCATCACTTTAAACAAGAAACCCCATCTCTTTACAACTATTCAAGGATTTAGTATCTTTAAATAAAATTATAGATGTAAAATAATTTAAATCAACAATTAATAAAACACAAACCCTATTTTAAATTCATAAGATCCCATACTCAGTTTATGGAAACTTTACTTGCTTGGTTAATGGAAAATGGAAATTATTCATGCTTGAAAACATCAACCTTGGATAGCTTTCTCTTCTTTTTTATGATCTAGAATCATTGTGTGTTGTCCATAATGCTTCTATACCCTTTATCACATTTCCTTCACTCTCCCAATAACATCATTATTTCATGAAGCCATTATTCCTTTTGAATTCTTTGTTCATACTCAAGTGTGTAGCCTTTTTATATCAATTATCCTATATTTTAAATGATTATTTATTGAATAAAATATGCATTTATAGGAGATTAAGTCCACTTATAATTGTTTCAACAAAATTGACCTAAAATACCATGTAGGGTTTTAAAAGTAAAATGAACTCCTCAAAACCTAAATTTTATTATATGCCAACACCTAATTATCTCATTCCACTTCACATTTAGTTTCATTAAGCCATACAAACCTTAGTTCATTTTGTAATGATGTTAATATTTTAACTTATTCATGGTATAATTTTTATAATCATCCTAATATATATTCTCAAAGAGTAATAACCAATATTTTAAATTTAATTTAACAAATTATTTCATAATATCAATAAAGGTCATGCCAAGTACACCACCCATGGTGGTGTAATTTTTTATATATAAATTTAATTTACACCATATATATTGACATTATTTTAGATATAAAACATAGATTTTATGTTAAATAAACCAGGTTATTATGTTTTAAGACCTTACTACTAGAAACACTACTAAACAAATAATGTAATAATATGAGAATATAACTCAACAATTATTCAAGGAATGAAAGGTTATGACCTACTATTAAAACTAAATATAATCATGTAAGTATATATTTAATGTACATGCCATCTAGAGTATCAAACAAGAAGCACACACATCTTAAGAACAAGATGGTTATCACACATCAAAATAGAAAACACCATAAAGCTGAATTCCACTCAAAAAGCTACATGAGTATGTGACTATTCTCAATTTTATTTTTTTGACTCTATTTGATAGGATATGTCACACTCTCCCCTATTATTCCCTCCATTAGGATTTATTCCAAGGTAATAGATAGGATATATTGCATCCACCTTATTCAAAGAAAGAGGTTAGTTGGTTTTTTATCATCAAAAACAACTAAAAAATACTAACATAAAGTAATACATTAAATGAAATATTATATTTCATAAATAATCACATTAGAACATATTTTATATAACCACATAAATTTTGTAACTTAGATTTAAATTTCTAACATCATCATCTTACTAATAAAAATAATGATAAAATAATAGTACCTAATCTATAATGGTAAAAATCAACATTGTCATTTTTATATCAAAAATGGTAAAGTGGGATGCAACATCCTTCCCCTCTTGGAAAATTCATTGTCTTGATTATTTTACTAAAATAATCATAAAATAATTCTCATAGGTTCCGCATATTAATAAAATAAATGTGTAAATAACTTATGAAACTCCTCATAATCTTATTACATGGTACTATCCTAATAAATATTATTCCTAATGGACCTAAATTTGAGCCACTAGTATTTTATGAAAGTGAATCTTTGTGTTTTTCAAGTGTATTATTTCCACTGGACCTTACATTTAACCAATTCTCTATTTTTAAATTTATTTTTGGCTACCAATAATTTTACCCACGGATAATGAAAATCAGCTATATTTCCTATGTTAATGAAATGAAAATAAATACTTATAAATATTTCTATTTAATAAGGATTATAATGGTAACTATATGGACCCATTGTATTAGAATTCAATTCAATAGAGCTAGTAGAATATGTCAGCATTAAACCATGTCAAACTAAATTGAAAACTTGAAGTAGGATAATCTTAAATTAGTTGGGAATGGGTGCTAAAATTAACCGTGAGTGTTTCCAATATTATAAATATCCACCTCAAAAAATAATTAATTTTTTGGCTTTTCTTGAATAGAGTTTAGGTAATGGTGCTAGAATATTTCTAAGGACATAACACTGATATAATTATTGAATATTATTATATCTCTCTCATAAATTCATTAGATTAGTGAATTTGATATACGATAAAAGAATCCATTTTTCATCAAGTACAATTGACCAAGAAAACTCAAAGTCAATATCAATACCCTGAGGTAAAAAAGATAATTATGCCTATGATAAATTTAGGGACATGTATAGAATATATCTCATCAACCAAAACATAGGGTGGCTATTTTTTGAAAAATCCTACCACTTTAATAGAAATATCCAAAGTAAAGGTAATCAGTTACATTGATAAGTATTATTCATGTATGTTTCCTCATTAATTTATCCCATAAATAAATAAATTTAATAATAAAACTCTTAAATATATATATTTTATTTATTGTAAGTGACTACACGTGTTAAATTTGTTAGGTATAACTAGAATTTAAAGTAATCATTGTTGATCCTTTTTTATAACATCATGGTGACCTAATCAATCATTTTTAGCATTTTTAATTATTTTATATAAATAGAAATAAAGGATTTCATCATATAAATTTCAATTATTATTAATGATGTCTTAAGAATATGTAGTTTTATTTGGTAAAATGAGCTTCCAAGGTAAACTTATTATCCAATTACGATCATAGATATCAATGGGAACACCCCAATAAAACATGGGCACATTAAAACACACTCACTAAATTATAGTTCTCATAATATTCAATAAATTATTGATTAATCTTAGGTAACTCACTAAAATAGAAAATGGACTTTCAAGGCATATTAGAATAGTACATAACCCACTTTGTCATAAAAGTTTTTTTTATTTTATTTTTGGTCTAGTGAGGGGATGGGTGTGTTAAAATTTCATTCATTATTTAGTCTTGTAGTTAGAATATGGTGATTTAAGGTTGTTCAACCATTGGATCCACCAATACCAAACAATTTGAGTCTTCCTAAAATTTGGTATTTGACCACTCGTACACAAATGAATGCAAAAATAACATGATCAATAGTTAATATAATAATGAAGTTCAAATGAAATGAATCAACATACATTGCTTCTATACCATTATCACACCTCTGATAGAATTCTTAAATGCTTTTAACATAGTAACCTATTTCAAATTTATTAATAATTCAATAATAGAAGTAAGAATTAAGGGACAAAGATAATAAAGTTATCACTGATGACATATTACTCACATCAAACTAGTATAAAAGATTACCAAAATATATATAATCCTCTAGTGAAATAAATAATGAGAATGTATAAAACTTAGTGTATTATGAGTTTCATTTTTTTATCTTTACATACTCCTTGGCATAGTTTAAAAAATTAAAAAAGAAAATGATATTACAACAAGAGTTCTCAATAATAGATGTCTAATTTTATCCAAGTTAAACATGCATGCATGAAAATAGTACAATGATAATATTGAAATAAACATATTTCACCATTACTTTCTATCATGTCTAGGTTTGTAAAAAAAACATATGCCTAAGGCAGTACCCATTAACAAAATATTTATAGTGTACTCCAAGCTAAACATTTTTATTTACATAGATAGTATCTAATAAGACTCAGATGTGTGATTTTAGTAGGATATATAAACTTAAATTTATAGGTAATAGTGAAAATGCATAACAAAGACACAAAATACTCTCATAATAATTTAGAGTTACCAACTATCCACCATGATATAGATAGTTAAGTGGTCTCTTCATGAAAAAAATAGATCTTAAGACTCATCTAGGTAAGACTTGATGCAATGGTGTTGATGCCTCTATGTGTATAACAAGTTATCTTAGTGTTTAAGAACACTTCTCATTTTATAATTCTAAGAATGCATGGAATGAGTAGTAAGTTTTTGGTAATCTAGTTAGTTGTGGTGAAATAGAGGTAGAGCAAATTAAACTGTTTCACAAATATATATTGATTGGTGGTTGGGAACCACCATGGTCCTTGTGAATTTTGAAGTATCTAATCTGATCTTAGTAAATTATGACCAAATTTATATACTAAATACTAATCTAGATGAATATTTTCAATGAAATATAAACTAAGGTGATTTGGGTAAAATTGAACAAAAAGAGAAGGGTAGGGTATAAAGAGAATATGTGATTGTTGATCTTTGACTTAAACATCATGAAAAATTTTAAATTATAACTAAACATGCATTTAATGAGTATATAATGAAAAATATCATAATCTCAGATCTCACTATACACTAGCAAACTTCCAAGGATAATATGAAGAAATAAAAGTATGAACTAAATTTACTTTAAATATTTGTGACTACATTTAAATAGTATTTGTACATCCTAATGTAGAGAAAATTAAATGAAGAAAATTTAATATCATTCAACTAATCTAGCGTAAGCACAAATCACTAACCGTATATCAAAGATGCAAATTTAGAATTCATGGAAACCTTTCAAATTCAAGACTTGGAACAAGAAATTGAGAGAGAAGTCATGAAACAATTGACACAAACAAACATGGAAAAACTTTCTAGAATTATTTGTCTATATTAATTACTCCAAAGTATACAAGTTTTGATCAAAAATCCTTCTGTTTACAAAATGTTAATATTGACTTTTATATGAGGATCAGTTACAAGATAAAAATGTATAAAGATAAGGATAGACGTCCTTATTTACAGTTCTAGAATACACTTCTCTTTCCCAAACATATTGACCTATAGGTAAATATGATAACAAAATATCATATGCCTTTACAAAATAATATTCCTCATTCAAATATTACAATGCTTTTTAAAAATGGAATATCAATTAACTAGTGGGCACATTGCCAAAGGGCTCCCTTTTTGCTCTTGGAGAAGCTCCATAGCTTTCTGATGTTGTTAATTGACAAGATCTAAATCAGTAGATGGTTTCATGAGATAAACATCCTCTTGATCAGCCAAGTCATTGAATTCCCTATCATTTCTTTCCATGGCCTTTTTAATGCTCATGGATTCCACAATATTTTATTCAATAGTGAATATCATGCCTAGGATTCTACTATTATCACTTCCAAATTGGCCTTGGCTTTTAATTCTCACTTCCTAAATCACCAAGGTGAATCTATGTTTATAATCTTCATCATCAATGATGCTAATGGAAGTAGACTTTATAGGATTGGCTAACATGGTGCCAAGGAGTTTCCGGACTTTGGCTATTAGCTCCTCATCATCCTTCATGAGTCTTTCCAAACCTTTTGACCAAACACTTAAACTTTGGATCTTATCAACCACTATCCCTAATCTTGAATTTAAGTGGGATAAGCTAATGGTTTTGAGTCCAAGAATCTTACCCTTAATCAATATGTTAATAAGATCCCTTATCTTATTCTTAAAATACTACCATTAGGCCATTAATCCCTTAGATATCTCTACTCGATCAATTCATCATGTCTTAGATTCATTGACTTCAAAGAATCAAATAAGTCAAAGAAGGATGATTTAAACATATTTATTATGGCTTGAAGAACTGATAGGATAGCCTAGGTCTCTATATTCTCTTTTTCCTTTTCTAAGTTATATATCCTTTACTTCATGCATTTGATGCATGCTCTGATCTAAGCTAAATTAGCCTCAACTAAGCTATCTATGTTCTTCTTATGGATGGGGTGTTCACCAAACTATTGTCATCTAGCTAGGGTTAATCCTACAAATGGATCAACCTTTGTAAAGGTGAATTCCTCACCTTTAACCATGGATTTATTGGTGGTGAATCTCTCCAACCATGTTGTTAGATTGAATTATACACTAGTTAATGACCTTGTTACCTTAGGAGGTTTTGGGGCCTCCATCTTTTTGGTACTTGAAGTACCTAGAGTATCCATTTATGCACCACTTGATCCTACTATGGAAACTATTCTTAATTCTTCTTCCTCCTTCATCAAATCCAATATGCATGGCTTGATTTATTCATGGACATGAATTTTAATTATTTGGGACAAGGCCCAAGAATGGGACAAAGTGGGAATCTTCTACATTTTCCCATAGATAAACCATTTATGGGTAATGGGTCCATAAATGGGGTATTCCTGACTGAAGAAGTTCACCTCACTCATGGGGTGGGTAAAGTTCAAATTGGGCTTCTTTCTCCCAATTGAGACCAATGCTAGTTCAACTTTTATTTTATATGGGGGTGATATGGGAATTAGGTATAAAGCATCCTCTTTTCCCCTATCTTGTTTAACCTCCTATACATGGGCTTGGGGTTCTTCCTTTTATCCTTCCTCATCCTCTAGCCCATATGCTTTAGCAAGCACCTTAAGTGCATCCTCTACTATTTCATTTGGTTCCAAGGTAATCATATCCAAGTATTCTATAGGAGACTCTGGTCTATTAGGAGGGGCCAAATATTATCTTTTTCTAGTTATCTCTTCCAACTTTTATTTTCTAGGTCCTTATGTTATTTATGCCTAGGGTTATTACATGCTAACTTGTGTCTACCATATAGGGGGAATTGAGGATGGTCTAGGCAATAAATGATATTGCAAGGACCACATTTTCCATATCTCACATAGTGGCTTGTTGTCTCCCCTAGATAATCTAGGTTTCAGCTTAATGTTATGCCTTTTCAATCTAGCTAGTACCTTTAGGAAATAGAGGACCTGATGTAGAATGGGTCATGAACATTGGGATGGTGCTCATATGTCTTGTTTATTATTTTGGACTTCATATGTGTGGTGATCACCTCATTAGGATCCCACTATCTCATATCATATTTTTGTAGGATGAAGGACTCCCTATGTTTATAAATGACATTTACATGCTCCCAGTTTTAAAAAAAATAGTCCAATTGATTGTGAATGGAAAGGGATGTGGAAAGCCTTTCCTCTTTTCCTTTAAAATACATCTATACTATGAAGAAGTTGGTAAACCACTTTTTTCTCTGAAATATTGGTTGGTACATAAATGGGTAAGCTAAATGGTCGTATCAAAGTCCCTTCAATCCTTATCACTATGCAATCAGGGTAGGACCATATGTCCCCTATCAATTGCACATATTTCTTAATCAATGCGATAACCTTACTCATGGGAATTCATATGATGGCTTCCACTAGGGTTGGCTAAACACAATCAAAGTTGAACCTCATATTATGTCTATATTTGAAAATGTGAAGTTTGGAATAATGATGGGATATATTAGGTATCCCATCAGGTGACCAATTCTTGATATTTGGGATTTAGGTGGAGGCTAAAAGGGCATCCAACATATAGTATATAATGTAAAATTGTTTTCTTGTTTTCTTCTTGATTTATATGTATTGGGACTTCAAGTGGATGTTAATCATCTCACCCAATGGGTGAGTGAATCCTTTCTCCACCATGAAGTATACATATGATACCTAGATCTTGTCAATATAAGTGGTGGAGGGGCTCTATATAACCTATTTAGTAAGGTCATAATTATCCTAATTCCTTCCCTGAATTGGACAATTGGTATTTTTCCTCTGGGGTCCTAGAAAACTTGGTTCCTAGTGAGAAACCATAGGGCCAAGATTGTGTTCAAATTTTTCTCTACTATCCACTTTTTGATGGTGGGTAGGTATATTTGTGGCTTACATAGTTTATAGTATATCTCAAAATCTAGAAGAGAAATGTATGCTATTTTTTTGAATGTTTTCTCATAGACTATCCAATCATCTTCAATTTTATAATCAATAAAAAGAGGAGCAAGGATGTCAATGTAATGAAGTACCTCAAACTTGGTGGCAACATAGTGTAGGCTAGCCATATAAATAAAAACAAGGTCATTGTATCTCATCAAAATGGTTGCATTCTACTACTCCTCCTTGGTCAAATCTTACATCTCTTTGATGGTCCAAAATAGGTCAAACCAATTTTGGCTCCCATTATTCAAAGCTATAGTGTCTAGATATGTGTCTTAAAAAACCCTCCCCTCATTATTTAAGGTTAAGTATAGCTTGGTCTCATCCCTTTGCTATTGTTTATAAACTGACATGGTTGTGGGAGTTGTAACTGCTTACCCGATGAATTGTAAGTAATCTCTACATTACTTGTTGTCAATTATATCACAATTGAGCTCTTCTCAGTTTGATTGTGATTGATCTAAGCTTGAACTAGTGATTTTATGGATGCTTAGGGATTTACTATAGATTTTATGACAATGGAAATTTAGACATAGGCTCATTTGTGTCTCAGATTTGATTGAGACCCATGCATTTATACCTTTGCTATTTCAAGCACAAAAAATCTTTAATTTTTCCATCTTGTGCTTACATGGTGCCCATGTGGCATCCATTTGACAACTTTCATAGCATTTTTTATAAATGCCTTGAGGGTATAGCCATTGTCTTTTTAAAATCTAACTTTTCTTTCATGTCATTGGATTCTTGGTCATTAATAAATGTGAACCATTGATCATGATATTAGGGTTCAAGAATAATTGACTACTTTATGTCGAGATTCACAATTGTGATACTTGGCACTTTTATGGGCCTTTTAGGTTTTGCATTTTACATAGTGAATGCATACCTACCATATTTCAATCCCACAAGCATCTTGGGTTTCATTGAAAATTCTTTGGTAGATTTGCTCCATCTGATCATCCTCTCATGAAAAAGCAAAGACCACTGATCTCAATCCAAACGGATTCATGCAATTGGTCTAATGGATCAAAAGCTTTAGACTCATCTGGTATCTTTGCTCTATCTAATTAATCTCTATGATGAAGCATGGGTTGTTAATCTTGTAAAAGGGTGAGAAATTTAATTAGCATTGTGATCAAGGAATGAACTTAGGCTTAAGTACTTAATGCTAAGGTTTATTTCATGTTTAATAAACACATTATAAACTTTAGGCTAAAATATTTTACCTGAGGTTTTTGGCATATATATAAAGGGGACCTAGGCTAATTATTTTAAGCTAAGTTTTATGTCATGGTAATAAACACAACATATACTTTAGGATAAGATATTTATGCTAAGTTCTTAGAAAATGTCTAAAGGGGCCAGATAATAAATAGACCAACTGTTAGGTTTTGACCTAGGGTTTCATCATGTTAATAAATATGATGAAAACTTAGGCTTAAAGCATTAAGATAATTTTTATGCCACAAGGACCTTTTAAAACAAGATTCAATATAAGTCTTTTAGCCTAAGGTTTATTGCATTCAAATAAACATAATTGGAAACTTAGGAAATAGACTTAGATTAGAATTATTTCTACAAATACTTAGATCATGAGGACATTTTATCATTGGATATTCAAATATCCTAAATGTTTGAACATATTTTGAGGGGTCTCAATGATCTATAATGCAATCCATAGGGTATAACAACATTTTTGTAGTATATCTCTATCTACGTAAAATTATTGATTAGCTTAAATTTGATGGTCTCAAAGAAGTCAATAATAGCCTCACAGACATCAAATGATGGTCATGCGAACATTAAATTCAAGGTAGTGGATCATTAGGTTTTATAAGATTAAATTTGACAGTCTCATGGATGTTAATGATGTCCTCGTCGACATCAAATGATGGTCATAAGAATGTCAATTTTAAGCTAATTAAACTCTTTTGATCCCTATACCTTGTATTTGATATGTTCCATTGGATTAATATCCATGATGAAGCATAAACCATTGATCATGGTCCAAGTAGATGTATGTAATTATCCTAATTTAATGTGTGGGACCCTTTTTTAGAAACCTTTGAATGTGGGAATTCCACATGATAACTCCATGAGGATTCCTAATATTTTGACTTTTTAGCATTGCATTTGCTCTATCCAGTCAGTTTTTGTGAGTAGCCATAGATCATCTAATCAATATCTAGATACTTACATTTAGTAGAATTTTTATCATAAGGTTTAATTGTATTAGTAAATACAACAAAATCTTATGGTAAAAGTTAGTCTAAATTTATGTTTGATAGGGGGCCTTTAACTCTAATGATGACTTCAAATCATTGGATCTTTGATCTTGCTTAAGTGCAGATCATCAATCAAGATCCAGATACTTACACTTGATTGGTCTAATGGATCAAAGCTTTAAGTTCATTAGGATCTCTTCATTCCATCAGATCATTTCTCATGATGAATCATGAACCATCAGATCTGCAAAGAAGCCATGGGCTTAAATTAGGGCTCAAGTAAATAGGAACTTAGGCTAAAGTTGTAAGACTAAGGTTTCATTAGTGTTGATAAATACAAACTGGATCTTAGGGTTAGGAATTTAGGATAAGTTTATAACAAAGGGGACCATGCTAAATTAAAAGGACCTTACTAGCATAAACATTAGACCACATTACAAATATAAGGAACAAAGGGGAAAAATAAAAGGGACCAAGTAGGATTTTTAGGTTAAGGTTTGGTCATGTTAAGAAACATGACCAAGCCTTAACATAAAAATTGGGCTTAAGTCTAAATTAAATTTGAAATATTCCTACAAAATGCATTCTTACTAGTATTTAAATTCAAATCAAAGGTCCAAGTTAGGGTTCACCAAAGGAGGCTTTCATCACATGAGTCCAATGGTGAGTTTCTATAATTTCAAGACTATAAAAAGTCTAGATATGGTTAATCTATAAACTCCAAGCATGATCCATTAAAGGATGCTCCATGAAACCTAAAACTTAAGAGATGATAGCCAATTATTGGAAAAATTAGGTAACTTTCACACAAAACCATGAGAAAAATGAGCTAGTTTCATCAAATGGGTTGATCTTCAAATTTCAATAAAGTGTAAAATATCAAGTTTCAGTGCTAAGGTTCAAAATAATCACAAGGGTCCTTATTTATCAAAACTGGGTGTATGTTAACCTCAACAAATGGAAACTTCTAGTGTAAACATAGTAATATGTTAGAACTTAGAGACTCTAGTTCAAAAAAATAACTAGATCATTCATTCCACTTGATCAATGCCATCATTAATATTAGTTTATGGTTGAAACAAACCTTGTACATGTAGAATTAGGATCAAATATCAACAATTATCCATGTTATGTGTGTGATTTTATTCCACTTACTAATTCCCATGGGATTTAGGGGATAACTTCTAGATTTCCTATCTTTAGTCATTAACACTAACTTGGAGCATGTTTAGATATTCATTAAGAACCATGATTCTAGTTCAGAGAAGGATAAGGCATTGCTCTGATACTAGCCATGCATCTATAGACCTGAAAAAGATGCTTTTGGATCCACTCATGGCCTTACTCCACTATTAGATAGGTTTCCATAGCCCCAGTGGATATTTACAGAGTCACCTTTGCTTGAAAATCTTTTGATTTTACAATAAGTTCTTATTTTTTTATATTTTTTGGTCTTTTAGGCTCTTAGCAAAGGTTGGGAACTAGGGTAGCAAGGTTTAAGGATTGGGTAAAATGTTTGATCCTTAGATAATCATCTATGGTTGCAACCTTTATCCCAGGCAAGGATGTTTGTTAAGTGCAATCGTGACTATACCTTAATGGATAGAGCTTTCATTCAACATGTGTAATTGTTCTTAAAACTAGGTTCAAGTCAAGACAATGTTTAAGGTCTTATGTAATGGTTAACATGTTCATAGGTATTTACTAGTTTATTTGAATCTTAATATCAAGCTCTTATCTCAAATACATGGTCAATCATATTTATGTGGTTTATATTAGTGTTTTTGAATTTGGATTTCTAAGCAAACTTAGGAACTTGAGTAAAGGGTTGTCTAAAAGGACATATTGGGAGAATGGAATAGGACAACAAAATCAAACACAAAATAGGAAACAATAGGGAAACAAACAAAAGATAAGAAAGTAAATATATATAAACTTATGTACAAGCAAGGGACAAGAAGGAAATAACTAAAGGAAACTAACTAGCCTACCTATAGTAAATTTAACCATCTCACATATTTACTCCATGAAGACCCCAAAGGTAGAAACATAAAAATAATGCTTGAGATACTACCCATTGGTGGGTAGTGTGAACCTAAAGGTGTTATATCTAAGTGTATCTACAATTGGATAGTAGCAAATTCATAGAGGTGTGAACTTTCCATGTTTTCCCTTAGGCTCAGATCCTTTATCCCAAAGAAGAACCAAGTCTCCTTATCTGAACACCTTGATGTTTTATCTCTTATCAAACCCCACCTTTACTATAGTTTGATGTCTACTAAAGTTATTAAAATATTTGTCTCATGCATCCTCCATCTGAATAATGTATAACAACCTTGAGTTTTCAAATTCTTGTTCCTCTTCCATATACTCTTCCATGAATTTGTAGGTTGGCAACTTGAGTGTGATGTGGAATATTGGATCATAGCCATATACCAACAAGAAAGTAGATGCTTTAAGATCCTACTTGACTCTTGTTATATCTACCCAAAGGGCATACTTTAAAATCTTATGCCATGTTCTAGGTTTGTCTGCAACAAACTTCTCAATGCATTTCATCAAGGTCTTGATTGTTGACTCAGATACTCCATTACCTTGAGGATAATGGTTAGATGAAAACTTGAGAATAATTTTATTGTCATATGCCAATTCTATCATTTCTATGGATGTAAATGCTGACCCATTATCACATACCGAAGAGACTAGAGTCCAAATTCTGGTGCATATGTTTTCTTCTATGAACTTGATCACTTCTTTTATTTTGAATTATTTGGTGGCTACTACCTCAGTCCACCTTGTACAATAATTAGTAACTATAATAACATATGTGTGACCTTATAATGAGTTAGGGTTGATTACCCCTACAAATTCTAATCCCCATTAGGCAAAGGGTTTGTCAATCATGACTAGATGTAAAGGCATTGCTACCTTTGGCTTTTTTGTGTTGAAGATCTAACATGAATCATATTCTCTCACATGATTATGAGAATATTTGAATATGGTAGGAAAATAGTATCCATCCCTAAGGATTTTGTGATTTGTTGTTCTCCTAGATGGATGCCCACTTCCCAAATTTTCATGGAAAGTGATCATTACCTCAGTGCCTTCTTCCTTGGAGACACATCTCAGGTATACACCTTTAAATTTATTTCAATATAGGACTCCATTATTGATGAGATAGTGTGCTACCTTGATCCTTAAAGCTCTTCTGTGATCCCTAGTTATCCCTAGAGGATAAGTGTCATTAATTAGTAAATGAATGATGGAGTCATAACATTCATTAGCTTAGAAGTTGTGCTGATCAACTTACATAATACTTAACTTAGGGATAGTATTATCAATCATTTGAATTATAACCTAACACCTTACCATTTTTGTACTTTTCATTTCTATGTCATATTCTTAGAGAATAGACATCTTCTTACCTCTTCACTCTCCAAGTTCACATTGGCTTAAAATTATCTTAGTAGTTAGGTCTAGTAGAATAGCATGCATTTTGCTCTTAAGAATGTAGTGCCTAAATTTATTGATAGATTTAACTAATGCAAAGGCTTATTTGTCAATTAGAGGATAGTTTAACTCAAAATTATTCAAATTAGTAATAATAAAATAAATTGGATGGTCAAATCCTTCTATTTTTTAATTTGAAATAACAATAATAGTGTGATCAGAGGAGAAAGAGTAGAGGTAAAAGTCCCTTGACAAGTCTAGAATTATCAAGATTGGGGCTTGGCTGATTGCACTTTTGATGTCCTCAAAATCCTTCTTGGATTCCTCATTATATGAAATATTAGCATCCTTATTTAGCATATAATTAAATGGTTTGAAAATATCTACAAATCCAAAAATAAACTTTCTCACAAAGTTTATCTTACCAAAAAATTACTTCAATTATTTTTTACTATTGGGAGGCTTTAGCTTAGATATAACTTCTACTCTTTTAGGCTCTATGGAAATTCCATATTTAGTGATGATATGGCCTAAAATTTTGCCTTCAATAACACAAAAATTATCTTGTTAGGGTTAATGGATATTTTATACCTTCTACACCTTTCAAATACTTGTTGTAAATGCATAATATGGTTTTCCCTATTTTTAGAAAAATAAATTATGATACACTTACCAATCAAGTCTTGGAATACATGGTCCATGGCCCTTTGAAAGGTGGATCTTCTGTTTATCAATCCAAAATGAATACTATTGTATGTAAAGGTGACCAACTTATTTGTGAATGTTATCTTCATTTTAAATTCCTTGTCCACTAGCACCTGGTTGTACCATAAAAAACCATTAAAAAAGACATCATGGCTGAGCCTAAAATAGTGTGTATCACCTGGTCAAGAGAGGGAAGAGGGTATTTATCCATTTTAGATGATTTATTAAAATTTATAAATTTAATACATATTCTAATTTCACTATACTTATTTTTAACTAGCACCAAATTAGCCACCTAGGTAGAGTGCCTAATAAGAAATACAATAATGACATCTAATAATCTCTTAACCTCTTTAAAGATCATGGGTTCTAGGATATGTTTCACATGTCTTTGTTTCTACCTAAAGGGTTTGAAACTCTCTTTAAGAGGTATATTTTGGGTGATGACTCTTGGATTAAAAATATTCAAGTCATCTTAAGACCAAGCTATGACATCTTTATAGTTTGTCAACAGTTCTTTGGCTCTCTTATTTCTAGTACTAGTGTAGTTTTTTCCAATGTTCACCAATTGTGGTTGATCTTGAGGGCCAAGATCAAAAACATTTTATTCCTTCCCACTTACTTTGGGAACCTTTAAAGCTTTAGCCAACTTATCTTTATCAAATAATGTTTCCAAAGCAATCATCCCTTTAGGGGTATTGTTGTCATTCAAATAAATGACTTTTCCATCAAACTTGCCTTCCCTAAACACATTTTCATCAACCTCATCAATGAGTTAAGCCTCAAATTTTCTTGAATTAGTTATGAAGTTCAATATTTTTTGGTCATCATGAAAGACTTGTAGATGATTCACATTATTGGGGGCATAAGGGAATGGTACAAGATCAATACTAGAGTTGGGTGCATCTTGGTCAAGCATTAGATCACTATAGTATATTCCAAATCATCAGCATCTTTATTTTCTTCATTAGGGATAGAAAAAATATTTAAGGCATCAAAATATTCCACTAGATCCTAGACTTTAAATTTGTACTTCTTAAGGTATGATAGTTTGCACTGATACTTGCTTCTCACTTAGTTCACTACTAGTTTTTAATCACCATAAACTAATAGTTCCATGACCTTTTTTTTGATGTAAAATTGTACACCTAATATGAGGGCTTCATATTTTTCAAGGTTATTAGTACAAGGGAACTACAGTCTATAAGAATCATGATATTTCTTACCAACAAGGTCAGTTAGAACAATGCCTACCCCAGATATATCCTTATACCTAGCCCCATAAAAATATAACTTCCATAGCCCAGAAACAACATTAAAAGCTTTAGGATCACAAACCTTGGTAGTTTTGAGGTTGAAAACTCCTATATCAGAATCAATTATGTTGACCCTTTCATTGATATCATTATACTAAATGATCAAGTGTTTCATTCTTGGCTCTCTTTCAACTATGATTTGGTTGGGAACTCCATTCCAAGGCATCCATAGGTATGAAAAATCTATGGACATGTATCCATTCAAAGCCTTTATCTAATCTCTACTCAAGAGTAGCCCATATGAATTAAGGATATATACCATTTGGATATCTATAAATTTTTGGACCCTTAGCTCAAAATCCAATTACATGTGGACATTTAACAACTCTCTAACCACCTTAACCCTTCACTTATCTATGTGGGTGACAATCCTATCAGACCTAATGGGGGTCAAACCAAGCTACTTATGAATACCTATAGGCATAATATTGGTAGAGGCATTAGAATGTAGAAAATAATTATGCAAGTTTTTGCCAAACATTTTAATTATAAGTAAGAAGGGTGGGGACTCTATTTTAGCTTTATACATGGCTACATTTACATTATCAACCTTGGTCACTTTGATATATTTTTTGGAAAAGGATTCCAGTAATAAGTCCCTTTGTTTTTTGATTTATGTCAATTCATGCAAGGTAATATTAGCTTTGATTTTATTCATGTCCTCTATAATATTATAAACAGTCCTAGTCAAAGAATTGGAATCATCAAAACTAGGTTTAGAAGTACTTCCCTTTGGAGGCTATGGATTATTGTATGAGGTGGTATCCAGATGAGTACCAAATTTATTTGGAGGAGTAGAAGTATTCAAAGGATACCTCTATTCTCTATTACTTAAAATATATTTCTTCTTCAAGAGATATTATAAGGCATATACTTCTTTAGGAAAATCATCTATCTTGTTGTCTTATTAGAAGGGGAAATCAAATGTCTCCACCATGAAGGTCTGGTCAAGAGGCTTGGATCCTGAAGTACCTGCACCATTGTCTTTGTTATAAAATACCTCAAAAGTCTCTAAATCTTATTGAAATGCCTCAAAATATTTTCATAATTAAATGAAATCAATCTCACCATGCTTAGTAGTACAATGGACTATACAATAATTAAGAAAATCAATGTCAATAAGATTAATATGCATAGTCTTCTTTTTAGAAGAGGTTTCATTTTTCTTATTATTGTGTAAAATATCATTATTGAACCTATTTTTAGGCCTATTGAGTCTTTGAAAAGAGAAGTTCCTACCATAAGTATCTCTAGTCCTAAAAACTTGTTTTTATAGCTAAAGGAAGTCAGTGCTCAATTTTTGGACCATTTTCAGAATGGACTCATTCTCACTTTTAGGGGCTTCTAAATTATGGACTTAGTTTTTATTAGCACTATTGGATATTAACAAGGTCCTTTTATCATTTTAATTAAATCCATTACTAGTAGGGTGATTCAAGAACCCAAAAAAAATTTAGGAGTAGCATGTCTTAGAGGCAATTGGTTTAGATTTGGGAGTTCGTTGAGAGTAGGAGCATTCTAGTTATTATTAGGAAAGACATTCAAGGTAGGAATATGTGGGTTGGAATTAGGAATAGAATAGGTAAACTAACCTTGAGGTTGCATCTGATCATTAATGATCACAACCCCATCATAAAATAAATCTAGTGTGTTCATTGGATCTACAACTCTCTTTATGAATACAGAGGTCATGGGATCGAAAGCATCTTTATAGATTTCCCAGGCCAAGGCTTGATTAGGTTTATAATGGTCAATGGTTTTGATGTATATATTTTTTAACCTAGCATTGAAAACTCTTATGGTTTTATTATCATCCCTTCTCAGCATGGTAAATTGCTAGTACAAGACACAACTAATTATCTTGCCAAATTGGTTAATGAAGATGTTATTAAACTAATCCCAATTGGTGATGTAATCATCAAGAAGGTTTAAAAACCACTCATATGTAGCATATTTATATGTGAAATGGAAAAACCTACATGTTACATCCTCATGAAGTACATTTAATAATCTTAATGCAGCCTTAAATGATTTTACATGTTCCTTTACTGTTACAATACCATTAGGACTAATAGTTGGCAATAATTTTCAAGATTGTGATGAAGGTCATGAATTTCTCCTTGTATGTTGATGGGATAACTTCACAACCAATACATACCTTTATGAATGTTGAAAGTAGGATTACCTTGGAGTGGTAAAGCTCACAAATATTTTAAACACCTACATCTACCTTTATCCCTTTTGGCTCTCCTATGGACTTCCAAATCAAGTAGAGGCTCTCTTGTTTTAGAGTGTGATCTAGTCTAGATTCTTGGTAGTTTTATCTTGAGAATTTTGGATCCTATTTTAAATATGATGTGTCAAACCAACATTTACAAAGGACAAGACTTATATTTTCACATTAAGCTAATTTTGCAAAGATTCGTGTAAATAATAATAAAGGGCACTATATTTTAACTAAGATAGCTAAAAGAAGTGTCCAATTATGAAAATGTGGTATATATTTACATGTTTAATCTCAAATAAACTTATACATATAAAATATACACCAATCTTTGATCAAAACAAACTATTCTAAACTCAAATACTATGGATTTTTAGATCTTAGGCTATCTTTACCAGAATTAAGCATCCAACCTCAAATATCTTTGATATTTGTATAAAAGAAGCAAAAAGATGGATCAAAGACCACAAAGATCAGTGATATTTATGATTTTGAGCAAATAACTATGTAAAAGTGTATAGATAACACCAATCTTTGATCAAAATAGACTAAGACTATCAAAGATTCAATAAATGGTGCCATCTTGCTAATGCCAATAGATCTCATCCTTTTGATGCCTTTATGTGTATCATAGGTGATTTTAGTGTTTAAGAACACTTCTCATTTTAGAATTTTAGGAATTCATGGCATGAGTAGCAGATTTTTGGTAATTTAGTTACCTGTGGTGAATAAAGGCAAAGTAAATCAAACTGTTCCACAAATTTATATTGATTGGTGGTTGGGAGCCATCATGATCCTTGTGAATTTCAAAGTATCTATGCTGATCTTAGTGAATTATGACCAAAGTTATATACTAAATACCAATTTAGATGAATATTTGTAATGAAATCTAAACTAAGGTGATTTTGGTAAAAAAGAAGTGAAAGAGAAGGGTAGGGTATAAAGAGAATATGTGATTGTTTATCCTTAACTTAAAAATCATGACAAAGTTTCAATTACAATTGAACATGCATTTAACTCGTATATATGCAAAATAGCAAAAGCTCATATCTCAGTATACACCAAGTAAACTTACAAGGATAATATGAAGAAATATAATTACGAACCAAATCTACTTTAAAGATTTTTTACTAAATTTGAATAACATTTGCACATCCTAATGAAAAACAAATGAAATGAATCAAATTCAAGATCATTCAACTAATCTAGTGTAATCACAAATCAACAACCCTGTATCAAAGATGTAAATTTAGAATTCATGACAACCATTAAAAATCAAGACATGGAACAAGAAATTTAGAGAGAAGTCATGAAAAAATTGACACAAATAAACTTTGAATAAAAAATTAGTATTCCTTGTCTATATTAATTGCTCCAAAGTATACAAGTTTTGGTAAAAAATACCTCCATTTACAAAATGGTAATACTAGCTTTTATAGAAGGACAAGGTAGTATACTAATCAGTTACAAGAAAGAAATGTATAAAGATAAGGACAATTGTCCTTATTTACAATTCTATAATAGAATTATCTTTCCCAAATGGACTTACCTATAGGAAAATATGCTAAAAAACTAGCATATGCCTTTAAAAGATAATATTCCTTGTTCATATATTAAAATGTTTCTACAAAATGGAATATTAACTAGTGGGCCCATTACTAAAGGAATCCCTTGTTTATATTTAAGAAGATACATAACTTTCTAATGTTTCTCACTAATAAGCTCTAAATTAATAGTTAGTTTCATGAGACAAATATCCTCTTTATCAGCCAATTCATTGAAGTCCCTATCATTTCTTGCCATGGCCTACTTAATTCTCCTAGCTTCTACAATATTTTCTTCAGTAGTGAAGACCATTCCCAAGATTCTATTATTATCACTTCTAGATTGGCCTTGGTTTTTACTTCTCACTTCTTACATCACCAAGGTTACTCTATGTTTATAATCTTCATCATCAATGATGCCAAGGGTGGTAGACTTTTTAGGATTGGCCAACATGGTATCAAGGAGTTTCCTGACTCTAGCTATCAACTCCTCCTCATCTTTCAGGAGTCCATCTAAGCCTTTTGACCAAGCATTTAAACCTTGGATTTTATTGACCACTATCCAAAATATTGCATTTAAGTGGGCTAAGATAATGGTTTTGAGGCCAAGAATCTTACCCTTAATGAATATGATGATGAGATCCCTTATCTTGTTCTTAGAATCCTACCATTAGGCCATTAATCCCTTAGCTATCTCACTCTACTAGCTCAATGCATCATATCTCAGCTTCATTGAATTCAAAGAATAAAACATGTTAAATAAAGATGTTATAAATATCTTGATTATGGCCTCAAGAACTGATAGGATAACCTCAGTCTCTAGATTATCTTTTTCATTTTACAGGTTATATATATTTTGCTTCATTCCTTTGATTCTTTCTTTGATCTAAGCTAAATGAGCCTCAACTAAGATTTATATGTCCTCCTTGTGGATGGGGTGTTCACCAAGTTATTGTCCTCCAACTAGAGTTAAGACTAAAAATGGATTAACCTTATAAAAGGTGAATTCCTCACCTCCAACCATGGTTTTCTTGGTGGTGACTCTCTCTAACCCTATTGTTTCCAAATTAAATTATACACTAGTTGATGACCCTGTTACCTTAGGAGGTTTTGGGAACTCCATCCTTGTGTTACTTGAACCAACTATAGTATCTATTTGTGTTCCACTTGATCTTACTATGGAAACTATACTTATTTATTTTTTCTCTTTCATCAAAGCCAATATCCATGGCTTGATTTATTCATGGACATCAATGTTAATTTTTTGGTTCAAGGCCCAAGAATAGGACAAAGTGGGAATATTTTGAATTTTTCCATAGATAAACCATTTAGGGATAATGGGTCCATGAATGGGGTATTCCTCAATGAACAACTTGACCTCACTCCTGGGGTGGGTAAAGGTCAACTTGGGCTTATTTATCCCAATTGGGACCAACTCTAGTTTAACTTTTCTTGGGAATCAGGTCCAAAGCAACCTCTTTTCCCCTATCTTATTCATGTGTATGTATGTATTTATGTATGTATGTATGTATGTATGTGTATATGTATATGTATATGTATATATGTATATATGTATATGTATATGTATATGTATATATATTAGCATTTTGTCTTTCCTCATCCTTTGACCCATACACCTCAGCAAACACTTTAAGTGCATCCTCTACTATTTAATTTAGTTCTAATGAAATCATATATAGGTATTTTATGGGAGACTCTAGTATGTTAGGAGGGACTAAATATTATCCTTCCCCAAGTCTCTCTTCCAACTTTTATTTTTTAGGTCGTTATGTTATTTGTGCTTAGAGTTGTTTCATGCTGACTTGTGGATACCCTTGAGGGGGCCTTGAGGATGGTAAAATAAATAAATGATATTTTAAGGGCCCCATTTTTCTTATCACACTTGGTGGCTAACTGCCTCCCCTAGCCAATCTAGGATCTAGCTTGATGTTATGCCTTTTCAATATGGCTAGTACCTCTATGAAACTAGAGGCCTTGATGTAGAATGGGTCATGAACATTGGGCTAGTACTCATATGTCTTATTTATGATTTTGGAATTCATATGTTTGATGATCACCTTATTATGATCCCACTATCTCATATCATATTTCTGTAGGGTGAAGGAGTTCCTATGTCTAGCAATGACATTTACATTCTCCTAGTTTTTCAAAATAGTACTATTGATTATCAATGGAAAGGGATGGGTATGTACTTTCCTCTTTTCATTTTAAAATCCATATATAATATGAATAAGTTGGTAATCCACTTATTTATTTTTAAGCTTGGTTAGTACATAGATGGGTAACCTAAAGGGTTGTGTTAAAGTCCCTTCAATCCTTATCATTGTGTAGTCAGGGTAGAACCATATCTCCCTTATCAATTTCACATATTTATTAATAAATGGGCTATCCATGCCCATGGGAATTCTTGTGATGGATTCCACTAGGGTTAGATAAACATAATAACAAATGAACTACATGTTGTGTATATATTTGAAAATGTGAAGTTTGGAATAATGATGGGAGATAGTAGGACTCCCATTAGTTGATCAACTCTTGATATTTATGATTTGGGTGAAGGATAAAAGGGCATCCAATAGATAGGAAATCATGTAAAATTATTTTCTTATTTTCTTCTTTATTGATGTGAATTGGGACATCAAGTAGATGTTAATCAACACACCTAGTGGGGGAGTGAGTCCTTTCTCCACCATGGAGTATACATATCATACCCAAATCTTATCAATATGAGTGGTGGAGGGGGCTCCACATAACCTATTTAGTAAGTTCATAATTATCCTAATTCCCTCTGTAAATTGGACAATTGGTATTTTTCTTATGTGGTCCTGGACAACTTGGATCCCAATAAGGAGCCATGGGACTAGGATTATGTTTAAATTATGATCTCTAGTATAATTTTTGATGGTGGGTAGGTATATTTTCAGCTTACATGGTTTATAGTATCTCTCAAAATCTAGAGGAGAAATTTATGATATCTTTTAGAATGTTCACTCATAGAATATCCAATCATCTTCAATTTTACAATCAATAAAAAGAGGAACAAGGACATCAATGTAGTGAAGTACCTTAGAATTGGTAGTAGTGTAGTATAGGCTATCCATATAAATGGAAACCAAGTCATTTTATCTCCTCAAAATGGTTGCATTCTTTTGCTCCTCCTTAGTCAAAGCCTCATCTATTTAATGGTCCAAAAAAATTCAGACCAATTCTAGTTCCCATTATTCAAAGTTGTAGTGTCTAGATCTATGTCTTTGAAAATCTTCTCCTTATTATCTAAGGTTAATTACATCTCAGTCCCATCCCTTTTTTGTTTTATATGAGATGTCATGGTTGTGGAAATTGTAATCTCTTACCAAATTAATTGTAGGTAATCTATAAATTACTTGATCTTGCTTATATCATAATTAAGCTCTTCTCAGTTTGATTATGATTGATTTGAGCTTGAACTAGGGATTTTATAGATTTAATGGAAATGGAAATTCAAACTTAGGCTCATTCATGTCTCAATTTTTATTTATAACCAAGCCTCTATACCTTTACCCTTTTGAGCACAAAAATTCTTCAATTTTATCATTTTCTACTTGTGTGGCATCCATTTGACAACTTTCATGACATTTTTCATAAATACTTTAAGGTACTAACCATTGTATTTTGAAAACCTAAATTTTATTTTGTGTCATTATATCCTTATTCATTGATAAATACAAATTGTTGATCATGGTCTCAAGGCTTGAGAATCATTGGTTGATTTATGTCAGGCTTCATAGTTGTGAACTTGAAACTTTTGAAGGCCTTCTGGGTTCTGTATTTTATGAAGTGAATGCATACCCACCATGTGTTTATCTCATAGGCATCTTGGATTTTTTTGAAAATTCTCTGGTAGATGCACTCCATTTGATCATCCTCTCATGAGCAAGCAGAGACCATTGATATTAATCCAAATGGATGCATGTGATTGGTCTAATACATCGAATTTTTTAGACTCATCAGTTCTTTTCACTCTATCTAATTAATCTCCATGATGAAGCACATGTTTTTTATCCTAAAAAAGGGTTAGAACTTTAATTAGCATCATGATAAAGGAAGGGACTTAGGCTTAAGTACTTTAGGCTAAACTTTATTTCATGTTTAATAAACATGTTATAAACTTTAGTCTAAAGTATTTTAGCCTAAGTTTTTAGAATATATATATATATATATATATATATATATATATATATATATATATATATATATATATATATATAAAGGGGACCTAGGCTAAATGTCTTAGGCTAATTTTTATGTTACATTAATAAACACAACATATACATTAGGATAATATATTTATGCTAAGTTGTTATAACATGTCTAAAGGGGCTAAATGATAAATGAACCAATTGTTAGGTTTTAACCTAGGGTTTCATCATGTTAATAAATATGATGAAACCTTAGGATAAAAGTATTAAGCTAAGTTTTATGAAAAAAAGACCTTTGAAAACAAGATTCAATATAAGTCTCTTAGCCTAAGGTTTATTGTATTCAAATAAATGTAATTGGAACCATAGGAAATAGACTTAGAATAGAACTATGTCTGAAAATACTTAGATCATGAGGCCATTTTATCATTGTAAATTAAAATATCCTAAATGTTTAAACATCGTCTGATGGGTCTCATTGATCTGCAATGCAATCCTTAGAATTTTAGCAAATTTTGAGTATATCTCTATGTCTAAGAAAAATGATTGATTAGCTTAAATTTTATGTTCTTGTGAACGTTAATGATGGCCTCATAGACATCAAATGATGGTTGATAGAACATTAAATTCAAGTTAGTGAATTATTAGGTTTTATGGGTTTATATTTGTCTATCCCATGGATGTCAATGATGGCCTCATGAATGTAAAATGATAGTCATGGGAATGTCAATTTTAAGCTCATGAAATGTTTTTGGTCCATAAACCTTGGATTTGATATGATTCATTAGATCAATCTCCATGATGAAGCCCAAAACATTGATCATGATCCAAGAAGGTGCATGCCATTATCCCAATTTAATTTTCAAGAAACTTTGTTAGAAATCTTTGAATTCAGGAATGTGACATGATAAATCTATGGGGCTTACTAAGATTTTGAATTTTTAGCATTACTTTTGCTCCATCTGATCAATCTATGTGAGTAGTCATGGACCATCTGATCAAGGTCTAGATACTTACACTTAGCTTAAGTTTTCTCATAAGGTTTTTTTATATTAATAGATAAAATGAGACCTTATGGTAAAACTTAGGCTAAATTTATGTTTGATAGGAAGCCTTTAACTTTAAAGATGACTTCATACCATCATATCTTTGGTCCCATTTAAGTATAGATTGTCAATCAAGATCCAGATACTTATAATTGATTGGTTTGATGGATCAAATCTTTAAGACTATCAGCATATCTTCACTCCAATGGATCATGTCTCATGATGAATCATGAACCATTAGATCTGCAAAGAAGCCAGGGGCTTAAATTAGGACTTGGTTAAATAGGATTTTATGCTAAAGATTAAGACTAAGGTCTCATTCAAGTTGATAAATAAGAATCTAGCCTTAAGGTTAGGAATTTAGGCTAATTTTATAATAAAGGGGACCATGCTAAATTAAAAATACCCTAATACCATAAAAATTAGACCACATTAGAAATATAAGGAACAAAGGGGGAAAATAAAAGGGACCAAGTAGGATTTTTAGGTTAAGATTTGGTCATGTTAAGAAACATGACCAAGCCTTAACATGAAAATTGGGCTTAATTACAAATTAAATTTGAAACATTCATGCCAAATTCATTCCTACCAATATTTAAAGCCAAATTAATTCCTACCAATATTTAAATTCAAATCAAATGTCCAAGTTAGGGTTTTCTAAAGGAGGGTTTCATCACACAAGTCCAACTGTGACCTGCCATAAATTCAATACTAGAGAAAGTCTAGATATGGTTAATTTTTAAAATATAAGTATGATCCATTTAAGGGGGATCCATGAAACCTACAACTTAAGACATGAGAATCGATTTCTAGCAACATTAGGCAAGTTTCATAGAAAACTAGGAATAAAATGAGTTAGTTTCATCAAATGGGTTGATCTTCAAATGCCAATAAAGTGTAGAATATCAAGTTTTAGTGCTAAGGTTTAAAATAATCACAAAGGTCCTTATTTATTATAAATGGGGGTATATTTACCTCAAAAAATGGTAAAATAAATTTTCCTTAATATAAGATTCAAGTTACATTACTTTCTAGTCAAGATGAAATATTTGTCTTTTACTACTAATTTATAGTGTAAGGCTCATAATGAAATATTTTAAGCTCCTAATGTAATCATGTGAGATTAATTTTATATATGTTCAAAAAAAAATTGTCAACAAATTATGGTTGGAAAAAATATTCTTATTGTCTCTTCCTTTGGGGCTTGAACATTTCCATTCAAATGTGAAATACAAGAAAATCCATTATTTGGAAAAAATAGTGTAGAGATATTCATATACGAATTTAATTATCTTGTGCTCACTAGAAACATGAGTTTCATCATGTTCACCTTGCATGTGATACTAAAAATAATTTTTACATCATGTTTGTTAATTATATATAAAAAAAATTCAATGGATCGATTATTTTAATATGTGAGTGGTTATAATTATAATCTTCATACCTGACCGTACCAAAGATATTTCTTGAGATGCCATAATATTTTTCCACCTTATTAATGGCATGTAATAAATTACACATTGTCACATTATTTAAAATATTAATATCATATAGAGAACTTAAATATGTCATCTCATAAATATTACATATAATGGAAGCAAGCATAGGCTACACTTAAGATAAAAAGTATCACTCTAAATTACCAACCAAAACATGATGTATTACCAAATAATGAATCATATTTATGAACTTGTGATAAATTATATTTTAGATCATAAGGTTCACACTCAGCTGTGCTCATATCATAAGAAATCAATTTTATTAGAAACCTAAAATTGGAATCCAAAACTATCATGTCATTTTAAGGAGTGTTAACATGTGTGTTATTTTTATTCTTTTTTAATTTTTTTCTATGAATAATTTTTGGATTGAATAATTAATAACACATAAATATTGAATTCAATGATATGACTATTAGGTATCAATTCCCCTTCAAAAAAAAGTCGTAGAGTTTATTTTAGGCTAGACACATCATTGTTAGGAATACCATGGCCTTATTTTGAATATATGCACCTAAAAAATGAATTGGTAATAGATTTAAAGGATGATGAAAATATTTATTTATGTCTGTTAATTGAATATCTTCTCTATTTTCATCAAGAATGAATTTTTTTATGCACATTTTATAACTATGTTGTATTATTCAAGAGTGTCATTACACTATCAAGGATTTTATTTCACTTAAAATGAGAGAACTCAAACCAAGGAATACAATTTTTCATCTTTGGCCATGAGGGATCAAAATAAGATAATAAATTTGAATTAAATCAACATGTTTAAAGATTATTATTAATTTTTAGATATCTCAATTTTAAATATAAAAACATTAAATAAAAATTTAGCATGCAC
>JARHVA010003635.1:0-7500 GCA_037957365.1 Torreya grandis | reverse complement strand
TCACTTATTTGTCATTTTATATATCTATCATAATTTTACTTTCCATTAATATTTTATCTTGATTTAATAAATATAGCATATGGTATAGCTGAGTTTAACATTTAATTATCCTATT
Source organism: Torreya grandis (assembly GCA_037957365.1). Taxonomy (NCBI): domain Eukaryota; kingdom Viridiplantae; phylum Streptophyta; class Pinopsida; order Cupressales; family Taxaceae; genus Torreya; species Torreya grandis. The sequence continues at coordinate 7,385 of JARHVA010003635.1, read as the reverse complement.
ATAGATTTTATATTCACCCATGTGCCCTATTATTTATATATTATTAACCCTATCTACCCAATAGGATCCACATTTAATCTAGAGTTAAATATTTGATGAAATTGACTGTTAAACATCATTATTATATACACATTCTCTTGTAGATGCTTATTTCCTACCTTATCCTAATCTTTATGTTCTTTTTCTCTTTTATCATGGATGACGTTAATTTATTTGATTATTATGACTATGAAACCCTTCAAAAATATCTAAAAGTGATAATAAAAATCAATTAATCTTACATTCCCAAAAGTGATAAGGCATACAATATAAAATATTTGAATGGTGGTAACTACTATCCCTCTAATCAATTCCATGCTCCCATCCCTTCAAGGCATGATTTGATCCATACCTATCAGGATCCAAATAATTTGACCTTGACTTCTATACCCAAATTGATTTCACATGGAGAAAAAGTACCTTCATTTGATTGGGAAAATTTATATCAATTCCATAAAAAAATCATGGAGGATTTGTAAATCAGTCATAAATAGCATGTTCCTTCATGTTCATTAATCGAAACCCCTTCAATTTTGACATTTCAAAACAATAATCCCCTTATCAAGGGTGATGATTCTTTTTGGCCATCATTTGATATTGATTTTTTTTTTAAAGTTAACTAAGAAATTAGGTCATATTTACCAAGTCATATTAATACATCAAGAAAAGGGAATAATTATACAAATATATAGAAAAATAATATTAGTGTTACTAATAAAAAACATATAATAATGTTAATCAAGGTATCTCAAGCAAAGGAGGTTCTTACCATACCAAAATAGGTGTCTTTACCAATACTTCCCAAATTTCCACTCACTATATCTTTACCAAAGGTGAATTAATAAAGTTCTAAATATATTACACCAAGGATACCAAAATTCAAAGATCCATTACCAGTAACAAAGTATCCAAAATTCAAGGATTATGAACTTACACTTATTATCCATGAGGATGATGATACTCATAAGCTTAGATTAAAAATAGATGGTGGTTTAGATCTAATTATAACACCTAAATCAAACACCACCATTCTAATGGATTATCTTATATCTATACTAATGACTCTTGGGGATATTAAAAAATAGGTTTATATACGTTAAATACAAGTGGCTCTCCATAATGCTAATGTAAATGTTACCTAGTTCAATAATCAAACTATTACACAACATATAATTTAATATCTTTATCCACATGGTTTTCAATTTCCAAATTTACCTATATGTTGGCACAAAAAAGATCCATTTGAACACATGTTAAATTATGTACATTCTTTCGATCAATGGCAAAATGATGAAAATCTATTATTAAAGTTATTCCATATGAGTATTTTTTATGAGGCTCATAATTGGTTCTATAGCTTACTAAATGGTTATTTAACCAATTTTTTCACAATTGAAATATGAATTCTTTATGGCTTTCAATATCCACAAGGTGACAAAAATTACATTAGAACATTTGAAAAAAATTTAAACAAAATGATGATGAATCCCTTCAAGATTATATTATTAAAGTCAAAAGAACATCATATGAGCTAGCATTTAGACCCTCAAATTTGGAATTGAAATTTATATTTAGTCAAGGTCTTATTTCCCTATTAAATTAAATATTATTATATAAAAAATATGATTCCTTCACAAATTTACATGTGGATGTGCATAGATATGTTGCATTAATACTTGTAGGGATTATTTCAAATAATTTGGACTTATATATAGTCCAATTGAAAAATAAATATCAATAAAATGCCTACATTATTCAAAATTTTATAATTTTAAATTCTCTTCAATATAATAAATGGGTAATAGATCCAAATTATTACCATATTATCGATGTGTACCTTGTGTAAACCCAAAAAATTATTCATTTTCAAAGATTATCTCCCATCCAATTTAGGGACATAAGTATATATTATTTGAAATAATCCATTTACTCATCCAAATAATATTAGCATTTCTCCTTCCAAGTACTAAAGTTTTATTCCTCAAATAAAGGAAGGAGATCAATTGATTAAAGAGTATTATGAACATAAGTGTGGTGTTCCTAATTTATATATGACCAGTTTACAAATGTTACTTAACATAGGTTGAATCCAAGGTCCATACCCCATATAAGAATATCAAAGTGAATAACAGAAAAAAAAGACATCAACACCAACAAGATCTAACAATTACATTATATATTGGTGGTTCTTATTTTTTGCATAACCATATTGATACTAAAAAATTAAAAACTATATGAAATAAAAGATGCTTACAATAAATGGGCTTTAATATAACAAACTTACAAAACAAAAAAGTTGTAAAAATTACTTAGGAAACTTAATAATAGCAATTTCTTGTGGTCTTAAATTAATCCAAACACAGGGTTTGAGTTATGCCTACCACATATCCTAATGAATTTACACTAGGAAGTCTTTGTCTATACCAAATGGAAGTAAAAATTGATCCAAATAATCAAGGTATTTTATTTCCTCATGAAGGCATGTTAATACATATTTCAAATGATAGAATTTAAATCTTATACTACACATGCAAAATGTGAGGAAGAATATGCTATGTACCTTTTCAACCTATCCAATCATCATGCAAATAATGTAAAATATCTAACTTAAGGTTTTAGGGTTCACAGTGGGGGGTAGATATCTATGAAAATCCATTAGATGGCATCATAATATGATATTTCCTCATCATCAAAAATTCCATAAATACCAAAAAATTCAAACCATTCAAAAATCCAAAAATATTTTCAGTGCCTACATGTTATATTGGGTATTTAGAATCTATGTGTTAGTTTCATATTAAGGCATAACATATCATTCAATTCTACATACACATCTATAGGCATACATATATGCATGATTCTATGTACTTATGTGTGTTGGGATTTCCATCTATTCACATCACTAGGAAGCTGGGGGAATCCATCTTTTATGATCTTGATACTTCTAGGTTATATCATTCTATGGTCACATCACATTATCATGATTGGGATCTTATGTACTTACACATTCCTTATCCATATTTATATATTATACATGGTACTCGATATGCTATGAACTTGATGTTTTTTTTCTAATACTTTTGATCCATGAGTTAATATGATATGTTTATACCTATTATTTATGTTTTCCTTTACACACTTCTTTTAGTGTTTTACCTTGCCATTTTCTTTCTTGTTTGAGCATTCAAATATGATCCTTTATATTCAGACCCTATAAACATGTTTTATTTCTTTAACATTTGAATATGTCATTATTTGTATAGACATTTGAATATGTCATTATTTTATTTATGGACATTTGACTTAGTCATGTCCATTTAATTTTGTGTCATTTTAACATGCCCCTTATTTTTAGTCTCCTAAGACCTTTTTATGTTGACTTACTTTTGATTGCTCTTGTGTGTGTACTTATTTTATTATTGAGATTGTAATATTACTATCTATATGTTTCCATGATATTTATCATGCATATTAGGAATACATGTGATCAATTGATTCTATGCATTTCAATGATACATTTACATATGCACATTTTTATACATGTTCCATGGTTTACTCATATAATATACAACTAAATGATTATCTTCTTCCTTTGAGGTGAGGTAAATACCAAGTACTATTTTTACCTCATCTCAAAGGGGGATATCAATGGGAACATGTAATATGGACATGGATTCCACACATTCACAATTTTCAAGTTTAGTGGGGGCTTGGTTTGGAAAACTTTTCTCCACACTCATTAAATATTTGGTACTTATATCAATTTATAGATTCAGTGGGGGTATTTCATATAGACATGGCTTCCACACAATCACAATTTTTACATTCAATGGAGTCATGTCATAAGGACATGAGTTACACACATTAAAAGTTCTCAAATTTAGTGGGGGCATGCTTTGGAATCATGTTATCCACACTCATTCAATATTTGGTACTTATATCAGTTTACAAATTCAGTGGGGGCATGCTTTAGAAGTGGATTCTCCACACCTATTCAATATTCATCATCTTCAATTTATTATGTGGGAATGTTTTGGAAACATGTCCACATTGGTAATTATATCATTTTTCATATTTATCCATATATAATGGGGGCATGATTTGGAATGATATCCTCCATGCTCACATAGCTATCCAAATTGGCCAAAATTCATAGTTATATGATTCAAATTCATAGTTTTGGTAGAATTATATACATTGGTACTATTTTTATACACATTTTCATCATGAGACATATCGAAGGGGACTATGCTATGTGGCATGTGCCTAATATTTTAAAATCCAAACTAGTTTTAGATTCCAAGACTATTACACATAATAATACCCCACATACTTTTAGGGACTTTATCAAACCAATCTATTGTAATATTTTGTTCACCTTTTGGTATGGTTGAGGTGATAAAATCACTCAATATTGAAATTTTTTTAGGTTGAATCTGATTATCATCCAACCTCATGAATTTATAAGTATCATTGGGTTTCATGGTTTAGCTAATATCAATTGATAGGTGAAAACTCACTTTTACTCCAAATTTGGGATCATGTTCCTCTCTCTCTCTCTCTCTCTCTCTCTCTCTCTCTCTCTCTCTCTCTCTCTCTCTCTCTCTCTCTCTCTCTCTCTCTCTCTCTCTCTCTCTCTCTCTCTCTCTCTCTCTCTCTCTCTCTCTCTCTCTCTCTCTCCCCTTATATATATGTAGGATAAATATTTATATATATTTATCCTAATCTTAGTTTGAGATATTTATAATGATACATCTTTTATAAATAACTTACTAATAGGCTAGGTAGTTACATCGACACATAGGTGTACTCTTAAACCTTGCTCTTTAAATTTTAATCTATTTCAATTAATTTTAACCTATATTATATACACTAATTTTACACTATAACATGATCTTTATCATAGATCACTCACCAGCACAACACTCAAATTTAACTCAAATAAATATAAGGTGTGCATACACACCCATGTACTTATTCCTTTCCTTTAAATTATAAATTTAATTACTAGATTAAAGGAGGGGGTAAATATAGATGATATTTATGATTATGTAGTACCTCAATATTTTACACTTTGAAAACTCAAACCTTGGATATTTATCTTAGTCTTACACATGTCTTATTTTTTTAAGCCTCATATCTGCTCTATCTTGTGCCCATTAGTGGATCTCTTAGTCTGACTAGTCTTATAATCATGACAAAAACATATTATCTTTCCCAAAATTCTTAAAATATACTTATTTTACACCTATACAAGTTATGAACCTATACATGTTATCATACTCCTTGGACACTAACATCTAGGATAAATATCAACATTGGCATTATTGTCCTACCTAGACACAAGTGTCTAGTGCCCTAAAGTCATCCAGTTTACAAATGAAATGTAATATAATGGTTAAAATAATTAATTTAATGTGTTTTTACTCTTAATAGGATTGGTATAAATATAATATCAACCCTCATTCATTCCTCACCTAGTGATCAAACCAAAGAGACCAACAAACTTATAAAAAACACTCTATCAAACATTAAACTAATCAAATCTTTCTTATTTTCATACTATTCATAGGTACAACACATATAAAATTATGAAGTACTAAAGGATAATTCATAAGGTCTTATTTTTGAACTTAAAATCTAGGTCACTTCTACTTGCTTTACACACATTGCATGATTCACATACAAGCCAACACATAGGGGATAACTACATGAGTTTAAGGCCCTTATAGAGTATAATCTATGTAGGTAGTATCCTTTGATATTGGGTTTATTGGGGTTAGCTCAACACTATGTGGTCACTAACCCATTTTCTCCCAAGGTCACATTGAATATGGAAAGGTAGGGTTTTTCCATTTCACAAGTAGTGACAGCCCATCACCCAAATCTAAATGCATAAATGTGAAGGTGAAGAAAAACATATGAGTATCCAGGTGCTTAAATCTTATTATAGTAGATATTACATACAATAAACTAGTGTCAAACATAGACATTAGCATCAATTCAACCATCCTAGGCTGATATAACTATCCAAAGAGCCAAAAGCACCATATCTAGAATCTAACAAGTATTCTAAATTTTCTTCCTACCTACTTTTAGCTTGTTCTATATCTAGGTTTGTATTAGCATTAATCAAATCTAAGTAAAACAATTATTTGTCATTATATATATCTAACATAGTTTTAATTTCCATTAATATCTTATCTCAGTTTAATAAAATTAGGATATGGTATATTTGAGTTTAACATTTAATTGGCCTACTACAGATATAGTATTCACTCTTGTGCCCTATCATCTATATATTCATAACCCTATCTACCCAAGAGGATTCACATCCAAATTAGGGTTAAACACTACTTAATGTGATTTTAGTTTGTATTTAATCATCATAAAGTGTATTTATTTATGGTCTATAAGTAGCCTACATGCTTTAGTATCATGTTTTTAATCATACCTTTCAAACATTCTCATAACCCATATCAAATATATCATACTAATGATAATTTCATCGACTTTAGAGTTTAGTTAAAGATGTATTCCATAATTAATCCACAATTTTCAAATTTAAATTAGGAAATTAATATTAATCTCAAAATTAATTACATTTATCCCTTATAATCATGGGGGTGAGAGTGAACTCACACACACAAGTTTATAACAATCTAATGATGTTTAAAAATTGTTTCTAAATTTTATGAGTATTAACAAAATTTAGACTAATTTAAATAAACCTCAAGAATATCTAATTCTTTAGCCATAATGATCTCAACCCTTATTTACTTAATAAAATGATCTATGACCATATTATCTTTATTAAAACCAATTGTAAGTGATTTACTACTATGATAGTTCACAAGCCTTTAAATAGGGTAAAATAATTAACTGCATACCCTCATTCAAATTTCAAATTGAAAAAACATCTCATTGGCATAATGCCATAATAAAAAAATATTTCTCCAACTAAAGTTAGGCTTCTTGATTTAATTTTACATCATATGAAAATAATTGGATCCAAATGAGTACCATGTATTTTTTTTTCAAAAAGGGACTGCGTAAGCTAAAGATCTAGCTATGTTTGCATTATTATGAACCCTTGGCTTGTAGGTGGTTACTACCTATAGGTCTAGGGTTTTAATTTAATACACATTTCATAAATTTTTTTATTATTAAAAAAATCTATTCCAAAAAAATCTTAAAAACCAAACTATAATTCCAATAGGTGATCACTCATCCAACCTACCACAATTTCCTTTAATCTTTTTAGTATGGGTAAGTGCACATTTTTGATGTCGAAACTCATATATCACAATGATAAAATAATAAACTATAGATGATGTTGAGATACT
>JARHVA010003634.1:1900000-1902622 GCA_037957365.1 Torreya grandis | reverse complement strand
TGAAATTTTATCTGCTAAATAAGTTCTAAAATGAGAAGAGGAGATTTAAGACATGTCTATAATATTGTATGTTAGTGTCGTTTGTAGATTGATGTATACAATGGTTTATACTAGACATAAAATTTATTATACAATGTGAGTTTTTATAAAATTTATATCAAATCTAAGAAATTAATATTGGACTGATGCCAATAAGATCTTCAGGTATTTATGTAAGATGTTTTCCTATGTAATTCACTGTCAGGGTAATCTTGGTAAAATTAAAACATTAAATCTACATGGTTTTGTGGATTTAAACTAGGCTAGACATCTTGATTTATTAAGATCTAACATAAGGTAGGCATTCAACTTATTTGGTGGAACTATAACTTGAATGATAAGATGGAAGGATAATATTGTGATATCCACCATAGAAGTTGAATACATGACAACTACTCAAGTAAAGAAGGAATGAATTTGGATTCAAATGTTATTTTCCATTTTTAGATTTGTTCAGAAGGCTATAAATACATAATTTGAATCTCAAAAATGAACCTGGTATAGAAAATAAACCTAAGTATCACTTGAGTGTGAATCAAATTGATATACAATATCATTTTTTAAGGAAAATGGTGGAGGAAAATAAGATACTCTTAGAGAAGGTTGACACAAGTGAGAACATTATTGATTTATTGACAAAGAATGTGATTGTTAAAAATATTTCTTGATGCATATAATAAATGGTCTTGTTTGCTCTTAACTGATGGAATTATGGCCTTGTGGACCCCTTGTAAAGTAATAAACAAGTGGGAGATTTTAATAAATGTGTTTTGTATTTTCTATAATTTTTTAGACCATATTGGCATGCATTTGGGTGGTTTTAAGCCATGGTTTTTCTACCCATTATATTATAATATAACTTTAAATATTACATATTTATGTTCCTATATATACTTCCCACATATAGTAGGAAAAAAAAGTTGGTAGTGTATTATTATATTTTAAATAATTGAGTTAATATAATAAATGAGTTACTATGTTAGTTTTGTACCCAAAAGGTTTTTCCTAAGTTAAATCATGTGTTAGATTTAATCTTGTGGGTATGCCATTTTTTGTATTTTGTTACCTTAAGTATTCTATTAGTATTGGTTATCTAAATTTAGTTTATTGTATATGATATCTCTTCAAATTTATCATAGACATATCTACCAAATATATGCCCCTAGTGTAAGCATGCATCTAATGAAATAAAGGTAACAATTATGTCTATGAATCTCTTACATATATATGTCTATGTCATATGAAACATATATGTCCTATAACTAACTCATATATATCATGAAATTAATTTATTTTAAATGTAAGATATGCAATATACCATAATGTGATATAAACATAAATGAAATGTGTGCACTAGAAAACATTTCATGCATAGGTCATGCTTTTTTATTTTTATGAACATTTTTATTCTATTTATTTTGAATATTTTCTAGTTATATTCATCATAAAATATGATCCCATAAATGGGATGCTCACATATAGGTATTATATCAATCATGGAAAATATCACCTTCCATGAATGAGTAGTCCCATATGTATTTATGTCTAGATTTGAGAGATGATCTTATGTTATATTATACCCATAATTATGATCATCATCCATATGATGTGTAGTCCTAGTAATCCTATTATACTTTGGAATATGTTATATAATAGAAACCCTTTCTTGTGCTCATTATGTAACATGTGAATCTCTTTGTAATAATAGCTTAGGATGTGATGGAGTGAATGATGGGTGTTATACAACCTTAACATACCTCATACATAATGGTATTTTTAGCACTTGTATTATAGGGAAGTCAATTATCTTCCTCTGAATTTCCTATATAGAATGAATATATACATGTTGTCTAATAGGGTGTGTTGGTGATAGGATTGGAGGAGGAAATGTATTTGGCTAAATAAGATATTCATATGGAACATACAGAACTGTAAACACTTTTTTCTATGTATATGTTTCATGCATCATTACAAAAAATCTAGTACTACAAAAATATTTTGTATGTAAGGACATCCTAACAACATCTTGATGGCCCAGTACTCAGTAGAACTAATAATGAATTAAAAACTATTGTAGAGACTACCTTGAATGGTATCACAATAATCCCAAGAAGTTTATCCCTCTTTCAATTAAATTATTTAACTATTATTTTTATAACTATCAAATCATCATGTGTATATCTAATTTTATCAAGCACTGTCATATTTCAAATATCATCATGTGAACAATTATCTAACATGAAATTTTGTATAGGCTACGAATCAATGAATATTCACAAAAAAAATGTTGTATAAATATATCATCATCAATAATAGATTTCTTATAAAATGTAACTATAAGTTATTTTACATATTTACTTATAAGTATATTGATACATCTATCAGATGCTTGTCCTCAATCATAAAATGGTAAGATTAAGTGCACAATAATACACTCTATAATTTAAATGTGCCATAAGATTACTCTTAGTTTCTATTTCCACATGACTTGTAACGGGATCAAAAAATATTTTAATTTTTTAATTATCATTATGTTATCCAAATTAATAATTTATCAATTCACTAATATCATTAATCTAAGTG